>JAHXMU010000715.1:372566-399664 GCA_019455685.1 Philornis downsi | reverse complement strand
GTGAAAAGCTCTACCACATCTCATTCATGGGAATTTGAATGAAAATTGAATTTTAGAAATACAGGCAATTCATTTGGACGGCTTCTGAAGGGTGGCAGCAGTACCGCCCAGGTTTATTTCGGAACTCTAGTTTTGAAATGTTCAACGTTTATCAAACCTGATTAAAATTTAGTCCAACTGAACATATGCAAGGTTAAAATTGATCATTTGTATGGGTGCACTAAAAGGGATTTCTCTAATACTGCCACGAATTATAAACCAATATATAGGTAATTGACAAAAAAAAAAAGAGTTACTGCAGAGCATGGATGTGAAGTTATCAGAGGAAAACAGAATTTTGGAATATACGAGAATGGTTCCAAAACTAGCCGACCTGATATATAGATTAGTCACCGTTATATAATTCAATATTTCCATTTGAAAGGTCTCAGTCCAACCAGTATTAAAGCCGAGTTAGATTCTATTCTGGAGAAGTTTGCTCCTTCGTTTACGGCTGTAAAATATTAGATAGCATATTTTAAACGAGGCCGTACGAGTTGTCAAAATGAACACCGTATAGGTCGAAACGATTAAGAAAATCCATAAAATTGTATTGAATGACCGTCGGCTGAAGGTGAGTGAACTAGCCAAGATAATAGGCATTTAAAAAAGTGCTATACATCGTTTATTGACCGAAGACTTGAAGCTGTGCAGAAGGTGGTGCCGCGCCTGTTTTTAGTAGAGCAAAAACAACGTCGTGAAAATGCTTCAGTAGAGTGCTTGGCGATGTTTCGACGCAATAAAGCCGAATTTTTGCGTTGATTTATAACCATGAATGAAACTTGAGTCCACCACTTCATCCGCGAGACAAAAGAACAGTCAAAGCAGTGTACTGGAATGGGAGAATCATTGTTAAAGGAGGTGAGAAGGTTCCATCTGCGGGCAAGGTCATGGGGTCTGTTTTTTTGGGTTGCGCATGGGATTATTTTTATTGATTATATTCAGAAAGGAAAAACCATCAACGGCGAATATTATGCTAATTTATTACAACGTTTAGGTGAAGAAATTATGAAAAAAGATCGCATTTGGCGAAAAAGAAAGTGTTGTTTCACCAGGAAATGCTCCAGACTTCACACATCCACTATTGCGAAGGCCAAAATTAATGAATTGAAGTTCAAATTGCTTCATCACGCACCCTCTTCGCCAGATTTAGCTCCCTCGGGCTATTTTATATCTCCAAATGTTTTCTATCTCGGTGATAAAAAATTTGCCAACAATGGAGAGGTGGAATTTGCTATTTTAAAGAGTTTGATAGTTCTTACTATTAACAAAGTATAGAAGCCATCGAATATCACTGAAAAAAGTGTATAGAGCTAAAAGAAGATTATGTTGAAAAATAAAGAGCATTTTCCCCAACCTTTTTATGTGTTTCCTTTCTTACGGCGGCTAGTTTTAGGACCACCCTCTTATAGGTCAATATAGCCCATTTACAACCCTCAGCTACTATCTGCCAAAACATTAGGCTGTGGAAAGTTTTCACAACTTTTTGAACAAGACTGAGACAGCTATTGTGTCCATCACTAAGACAGAAAGACAGATGGACATCGCTCAATCGACCTAAACAGCAATGATAGACATTCGGCCAAAAGATACTGGGTGCTTTAGACGCTTGCATCTCAATTATTAAATTTTTACTGCGTCAAATAATATATTCCTTCATTCCTCCGTGTGAAAACGCATCATCAGAGATTCTTTAATAACACACTCGAATTATACAACCTATAGTATCGCATGCATGTATTATTTATCTTCATATACTATGGCGTATGAACAATACAAAGGCACACCCAAAGCCTAGAATGATATTACTCATACGTAATTTTGAGCTGACAGCAAAATGATCACATTTCAACAATCACATTTATTCAGTGCCACATAAAATACAAAATACAATTATAAATTAATATAATTTAATTTAATCCCCGCAACATTTAAATAACTGAAAGAATGTCACATTAATTTCTCGCTATTTAATAGGAAATCCATTTACGCGTTTTTTTTTTTTCAATATAAATAACCTCATTGAACATTTGCCCATATAAAATCAGTACTGCATCAACTACTTTGCACATTTTCATGCAATCCGAATATGAACGAAAGGAAACGACGTTGGCGACAATAACAATAGCAATAGCAACAACGTTGTTTACATAAAATAATAACGAATGCCAAAAAAATAAAACAATAACAAATGAATTGAACTCTGAAAATCGAAACAATAGAGGCGGCCAACAGCACAGCAGCAGCCAGAGGCAATAACCACAAGGCAACGAGGCAAATGTCGTGCCGGTTGTCTAAATAACATGCGAATATTTCTATTTGGGTCTTCGTCTCTACATGTCTGTGTCAGGGCATGTGTGTTAGTTTGTGTATACGAGCGAATATTTTGGCAGAGAAATCATTATGAAGAAGAAAATCCCAAAACAAAATCTTCAAAATGCCAGAACAGGAGGAGATAAATTATTTACGAGGTAACTTCGCAAAAATCTGGGAAAATATTTGGATACTTATAAATGTTACAGTTAAGCTATACAATATATATATATATATATATATATTTTTTTTTGGATAAATCGAGAAGGACGAATTTTATAACTAGTTGATGTTATTAATGTTATTTAGATTTTCAAACTTTTCTGGAACTAAATTCAGAAAAGGAAAAGGCAATTTAATTCCCTGAACTAAAGTCTTACTTTGTAATTTTTCTATGAATTTAGCAGTCATTCATCCATCCAATGCAAAAATCGTTTATTTTGCATACTTATTCAAATCTTTTCGGAATGATTCCACTACTTCCTCTTTCGTCATTAGAGTAACTAAAAGGTATGAGCAGAGCTTTCTGTCCTAAGGATCTGTATTTAATGAAAAAACATCTACTTTTTCATTTCTTCTCATGTATTTGAGGAGATTATACTTAAACGTTGTGGCTTCACGACTGGTTGGCTACTATTCCAGCTTGAGAAAACAAACATTTTGATATAGCTGTGATTGAAAAAGGCTGATTGAGCAGCTTTCCAAACATATAAATATTTATTTTTTATGACTTTTCCGTAAAATAAATGCATTAAGTTTAGCTTTTCGATTTGCAATGGAACGACATATGATGAGATAAAAAGAGACCCAACAAATATAAACTCAATCTAAATATTGCAACAGCTTTTGTACCTTCACATGAAATAACAGAATAACAGAATTTTCCATTAAAAAAGTTCGCTTAAAGGGATTGTTAAAATTTGTTATCACTAACTTGCCACAACTAACCTCTGCACTGACGCAGATTTTTACGATAGCTGCCATTTAGTTTCTTTACAGCGCTTGATTATGCCAACTTATTTTGTAATTTCTGCCATAAATAGCATCGAATCAAAAACTTCTCTCAAATTTTGTGTTACGAATGGTATTTTGTGTGCCGAATTACTGAAAGTGTTACAGAAAGCTTACGGTTAATCGACTTTATAAAAACCACGTGCAGGGGAGCAGTACAGTGCAGTACAGTACAGCCAAAAGCGGTCGTGATATGATGAAAGATTTGTCTCTCTCAGGTTGGCCGCCGATGTCTTCAATTGAAGTTAATATAGATAAAGTAAAGGAAATGATGACTGATAACGAATCAGTTCGTACATAATTGTCTGGATATGAAACGTGTTGCTGCTCACATATTTTCGAAAGACCTGAATTTTCTTCAAAAACTCGTGAAAATGTTGATAGAAGCCACAATATAGTAAAACGAACGCATATAGATAGCTTTCACCAAATGATATATGGTATTGTAAAAATAAATTTGTTATTTTCCAATATGTGGTTTTATAAATCTGTGTCTTGCGTTTTATAAACGCAATTTGGTTACAGTATAGAGCGTTAGAAATTTAAGATTTCTTACCCAAAAAAAATTACTGAGACAGTTTAGTGATCCCTTGGATACCAGTAAAGAGAAAATGTGCCATATTCTACAGTTTTCCTCCGATATATGTGAAAATGCAAGCCAGGTGCCGGAAAATATAGTATATGTGGTCCTGATATTCTAACAACTAATCAGCTACAATTTTGGTTTCATCGATTCCGTTTCGATAATTTTGATGTGTAAGATTCACGACGATTTGGAAGGACAATTATTGGCAAAATAAAATAATGAAAATCTTCAAGTCTGGCTGTCATGTAAGGCATTGTTTTAATTGCCTAGGACTTAAACAATGTCCGAACATCAATTGGAGGCACTTAAATAAGGCTGGATATAAAAAGAAGCTCAATGTATGGGTGCCACAAGAGTTAATGTAAAAAAAATTCAAATTGCTGCTGAATCGCAACAAAATCGACACATCTTTGAAATGGATGGTGGCTGGTGATGAAAAATGGGTTACCTACCATGACATCAAGCGAAAATGGTCGTGGTAGAATAGCGATGAGCCGGAGTACACGGTGGGCAAGCTATGATCGATGGTCAAGAAGGTTTTGATCTGTGTTTGTTGGAATTGGCAGGGAGACATTTTCTGCAGGTAGCTCCCCTACGGCTCGTCAGTGGCAGGTCCGGAGTCCTGCCACTAAGTGATTAATACCTGTTACTGACTATGATGAAATTTTCGGGAGGAAAATACTCCGGAAAACATATGGACCCATGATCGTTAACGGAGAGTATCGGCGTAGCATGAACAATGAGCTGTATGAGCTATATGACGACATCGTCGTGGTCAAATGCATTAATATACAGCGATTGCGCTGGCTGGGTCATGTTGTGGGGATGGACCCAAATGCTCCGGCACGGAAAGTTTTCGACAACGAACTCGATGGATGGTGCAGAAAAGGACGATCAAAACTCTGCTGGAGGGACTATGCTTTTGAAATACTGTCGAAGCTTGGTGTGACGAATTGGAGAAGAACCGCAGACGATCGATGCGCTTGGAATTATTTTCTACGGGCGCCGTATAATAGATAAGGATGTCTATTCCAGTCTCCACCTAAGAAGAACAAGTCTATGACGAATGATTTTGCTGTCAATAAATTCGTCTTAAGAGGAATTTGAGAAAATGAAGAATCCCATTTCTTTATCAATATAGACGAGGTTTTCTGTGCGAGAGGCCTAATGGAATTACCTTCAAAATGGCAACAAGTTATCCAACAAAATTGAGCACATTTGAACGTGCCATTAAGCAACACCACTCCGCCAAGAGCTTACGGGTCGGTTTTTAAATTTGTCACTGAATGGAACTACAGTTTTATAAACTACAAACATGCCCAAAATTATTACACCACACCGTTTACTGCCAAACTAAGGCATGCTTGTGGCACGAGTATACATGGGCACATAAAGAAAATTTGTTTGCAATTAAAATTTATTGGTAATGCATTTAATTCTTGAATAAAAACCAAAACATGCCGAAAATTGTCAGTACTGCATAAAGGTTCCTCTGATAAACGTAAATGTAACAAAATTCAGTGGCAAATTTTTCTGTGCAGCAGATACGATTAAAATACGCGATGCAGTGCAATGCAATGCAGCATTCATTGGCCAAATTGTTGACGGATAAGTGAATATACAGGAGCCACATAAGCAATTTTGCAAATATTTCACTAATATTATGTGAGAACAAGTTAAAATACAACAACGTATAGTGAATGAAATGAAAGAAAATCCCATAAAAATAATATAAATATTTGTGCAACATACTTAATAAATTCAAATAAGACAAAAGAAAAAAACAAGAGAACATAATTAAAAAAAAAGAAAAAAACTAATAATAAATATAAAAATAGAACAGAATTTAACACAAGTTAACCGGAGAGTGCGAAAAGAGAAAAGTCAGTGTTGCCAGTAGTGAGAAAACGAACAAAAAAAAAAAAAAAAAATAAATAAACGAATAACTAAAGAGAGGGAGAACCTTTTCCCCCCATATGTGATTTATTGTCGCAGAGAATCTAAAAGCCTGAAAATAGGTCAATTATTGGACAAAACTAACGATCCCCCACCAACATCACAACCTCCACCACCACTTGTCCGTTTGACTGCCCCAATTCCAACGACGTCCCCTTCAAACTCTTCAACCAGTTCGCAGAAGCAGAAAATGCTAAATGTCGCCAAGAAGGAGAGTAGCCAAATTAACGTCATTAATACCGGCGATGACGTTGATATGTCATCAACGCAATTATCGAAATCAATCGATAAGCGCCACGATGATGATTCATGGCGATTACGACGGTCGTCATTTACGTCAATACTCACGTTTCCCCGCTGTCAAACCGGCATCAATGCAAACGAAAATTTAACATTTCCGTTATGTTCAAAAAGAATTCCTCTAAATAATCATTATACAAATATTTCTATGCATGATTTATTAAAAAACCTACAGGAAAGACTACGAGGAGATGGGCCAAAGGGAAATTATAAATTATCGTTGGCATCGATGGGGAAAGATAAAGATAGAGGCAAATGTTTTATAAGAAATCAATGCACTTTCGATAGAATTGAAAGAAATTTTAACTGGTGGCCTAATTACAACTTAAAAGGAAAATTTCCTGTTAAATTGCAGCAAAAAGTGTTGAGTAAAGTATTTCCCTGTCATTCCGAAGAAGTGGCAAAAGAAATTGAAAGTTTAATAAAGTTTAGTAGAAAATCCTTTCCTTCGAAACGAAAACTGGTGGAGGGTAAATTTCCCTGTCTCTACAAGAAGCCACAACATCAAAGTAGTGAATGTGCTAAAATTTATGGAAATACAAAAGATTTTGATGTACTAAAGGCGGAAAACCTATCGGAAATTATTGGATATCAAATTTTAGCAGAGCATACTGGTGATTACGTTCAAAAACAGACCTTTGCCGAAATCTCGTGTTATCAAAATTTGTTACATTACGACAATATGAATATTCTACAATTTCTACATTTGGAAAGCGAAAATTTGAAGCGTACTTCAGAATACTTGAGGGACCTTAAACACTACGTTTTAGGAAAGGAGAGTGGCTTGAAAGAGCTGTCACCGTTTTATTTACAATGGCTACGATTTCCCGCAAAAGCTGATAATGATCATGAAATAACCTTAAGATTTCCATGCCTGGTATTACAGCAAGAGGGTGATATATTGGAAAACTTCAGTGAGCAGGCAGAGAACACTAGTTGCAGCGATTCGACTGAAGCGGGAAACGAGAAAATAAAATCGGAAATAAATACAAACTTAAAAGAATTGGAAAGTTGTGGCACCGATTTAACGAAGTCGAAAATCGAGAAAATTGAAACGGAAATAAAGACAAAATTGCAAGAAGTCGATAATTCTAAGGACAATTCAACGGAAGTGGAAACTAAAAAACTGTCACAGGAAACGAAGATATCACAAAATTCGGGCATTTTCAAACAGCAAAAGGACTTTAACGAAGAAAACTTTCCAAAACCGGTAATTTTAGAGTTCCCTTTTAACACTGAATTAACTACAACAAAATTTCCTCTACTCACTACAAGAACAGAAGTGCTATTGAAAAATCTGACAGTGAAAGAAATAAGGCAAAAGTTTCAATCAAATAGAATTAAGAAATCATTAGAAACTTCAATGAATTTGGGGGATAATAAACCCTACAGCGGGAGAAAAGGAACAGTAGAATTTAAAAAATTTCCCTTGATGAATTTTAATAACGAAGTAAATTTTACAACTTCAACCAAAGAACAAATTTTGAAATTTCCTTCCATAACAACAGAGTCAAAATATTTATCCCGAAATCTTAAAAAAATGGAAGCTTATGATTCATTCAAGTATTGTCGTTTCACGCACAAGGACTTGGATTTATTCTCACGAAACCTTTACCAACCGGAAATAAGTCGGTATCCCAGTCAATCGAAATTCAAAGGCAGCCCTAGCCAATCGGGATTTAATCGTTACAATAACCAACAACAATTCAAGTGTTGCCCTGATCAATCGGAGTATAAAAGTTATTTCAATCAACCGCCGGCCATCCGATTTCCTGTTAACTATCAAGACAACGAAACGCAATTTCCCTTAAAATCTCTTTGCCATAAGGAATTTATATTAAATTTAAACGTTCTTGAGATAAGTCTTAAGTTTAAAATCAACAAAATATCAAAATCTGTAAAATCTTCCCAAGGCTCGAATTCCGTCACTCGCAAAGACTGCGTTGCACAACAAAATTTAAAACGGAAATTTCCTTTAAAATACAGTGCCTTATATCACGATAAAGCAACAAAATTTCCGGTGAATTCTTCTGAAACATTAACGAATTTTAAACCCTCAAAGCCATCTCTGAAATTTCCTTTACAACTGGACCCTAATCCCCGAAAATTTCCTTCCGTGAGGTCGCCTCGAAAAACTGTTGTAGATAATTTAATTATTTCGATAGTAAAACGACAATTTCACATCAATCAAATTTCCAAATCTTTGCAATCTCCTTCAAATGGACAGCCCTTAGCAAAAATCTTTACAAGGTTCCCCCTTAAAACACGTTTGATTAAGAAATTCTATAGGATATTTCCCAGTGAAATGGATATACCCAAACCTCAGTATGCCGCTTGGAACCGAAAGAAACAGCAACAAAGCACTGCCATGAACCATGGACAACACTGTAACTTAGAGAACTTTTCAATTAATCCCACGCCTCTGAATATTGTAAACAGTTTCGAGTCATCAAAAACGCCCCCCATTTCAAATAAACAACAATGTTTATTGTGCCAAAAGCTACATACCGCAGATGTTAATGAAAATCATGCGTCTCAAGTTCAAATCATACCGCAAGTTCATGTGGAAAATCCGGTGGAAACATCATCAACACCATCAACAACACCCGTGCCATCATCGAATAAGCACAACGACCACGATGAAGACATGAACGTATTGCCAACTATAAATACGAAAAATATTCCCCTGACCACGACCAAGACCGTCACACTAGAAGTGGGACAACAAACGGAGAATTTTGAGCATCACGACGCCATCATTAATTTTAGAGAAAATGTAGACGAAGCGGACGTCGTTTCCTCTTTTTTGCTCTCCCAAAACATTATAAATTCCTCGTCTAATGAGGTTGAATGTGAACGACGTGCTGCGGACACATTACGCGCCTCAACACCACCCTCAATGAGCACCACCGCTGGCATAACAAGTGTTCGAAATGCCGAGAGCAATGTAGTACATGGTGATCTTGACGGTCACGATCTCTGCAATCCTCAGGTTGCCCAAAATGTGGAGTGCTCCTCAGATGTACGGGATACGTTCAACACTACGGTTGATAACGGTGGTCAAATCAAAGAAAATCTCAGTAGTACGGGTAGTATATTAGCTAGCCACCAAAGCGAATCATCATCATCAATACCATCATCGCCTGCAACGCCCTCTCCTCTAAACACTCTACGCTCAACGCAGACGTCTTCGCCGTCTCTGCCCCCGTCAGTACCATCACTTTCCTCGACTGTCGCTGCCGTCGTACGAAATAGAAGTGATCATAAATGTTCAACGTCACTCGAAGATAATTATCCGCTTTCTATAGAATTATTGCCAAAATATTCCGTGCTCGAGTTGGGCGCATGCAATGCAATCAATTGTCCGGAAATTGATTGTATCGAGATAATAGGCGTAAATGCTGAAAACTTAGAAAATAACACCGACGAGGTGTCAAATGAAATAGCCGAAAAATTAGTGGAAGTAAACGAAAATCTAAAATCAAATGAAAATTGTGATAATTGTGAAGGCTGCAAAAGTTGTGAAAATCGTGAAAATTTTAGAGACGAGTCCGCAATTTTGGCTAGTGAAGAAATCGATGAAAAGTTAAGCGTTAAGGATTTGCTGTTTTTTAACGATTTAAGCGTAATCGATGAAATGAAGTTGGAAATGAAAAATTCTAAAAGTGCTTTGCCCAGTACTACGACCGCGAGTGCGCGTTCGGTCGGTAAACTTGGGAACTCAGCGCCACCGTTTAATAATGCGATACCCAATGCAACCTCGCCAAATTTACGCAGCGACAAAGATCGAATGTCCTCGACTGTTGCAAGTCCAACAAGTTCCTTATCACGCCCCAACATCGTTGGAACAAGGAAACTCTCCAATGGAATTAATGCCAACACTACAAATACCTTATCGTCATCCCTAAGAAAATCTGGCGATCGAATTGGCTCCACCGCTACAAGAAGACTTTCAAATGATTACAGCAGTGGGCCAGCGTACTCAACATCACCGCGTACTTCAACAATAGCTTCCACGAATTCGGTTGCACAACGAACTCCCTACCAGAGAACTTCTACATCAAGTAACTATGGCAATGATACCACCACCAAAACCCCAAGCCTAACAGCTAATCGTTATACCGCTGACACAACAACATCTTCGACAGCGCCTACGACTGCCACCGGACCCAGCTCAAATTTAATTTACACGCGCCGTCCGACATCAGCTTTACCACTATCAGTGGATTTAACAACGAATTCTCCATCTGGTACCTCAGCATCACTGGGACGTACTGTTCCTTTAGACACCTCCTCTAACTTGGGCATTTTACCTGAACGTAGTCGTTTGCGTCGACAAAGACGTTTTCGATCTCAAGGTTCTCAGGATGAAGATGAGGATCCCATACATCGATTAAATCGTCTAAAGGCACGCATCTCGGCCTCGCTCAGTGAAGTTAAGGGTGTTCTCAAACAATACAGCACTGAGGGAGAAGGTGATGGAGAGCAATCGAGTGTTAAGCCCCTGGCGCAATCTTGTCACCCGGCGCAGTCTTCTCTCCCGGCGGAGTCTACTCCCCCGGCGCAATCTTCCCTTGTATCCCTGAGAAAGGTAAAGGAAGAAAATGATGCTGAGGCTGAACAAAAGGATGGAGGGCCTATTTTATTTCGATTTGTTAAGAAAGTTCGTAGGCGTAGTTTTTACTCAGAGGATGATGAGGAAAACGACACTGTTCAAGCAAAAGGCGAAGATGTAGTGGATAAAAGCCAAACAAATGAAAATAAAGAAGCAAGTCCTTTGCAACTACCGCAACAAGAAGGTGCAGCTGCAACAACTAAAGAGAGCAACCAAACTAGTTTGAAGGATCTCGATGTTACGGCAGTCAACGACAGGGAAAAGTCACCTCAGAGGTCATTCACAACTGAATATGACGTTAAGGCCTTCATAAAGACTGAGGACACTGAAAAGTTAAAACAAGCTTTAACTCCTACCGATTTAAAGATTACAGAAAACCAAACACATTTTAAAGTAGACCACAATAATCAGCAACAGACTACCAAAGATGAGACGGTGAAAAGCAAAGAGAACATTAAACATCAAGTGTCTCCGCAACAACCAGAAACGGAAATTGAAAAACCTCTCGGCACCAACAAACTAGAAGACATTGAAGCAAATGATACAAACACCGAAATTAAAGTAAATAATGCAAAATCCAATGAAGTACAAATAAAAAGCCTACCCCAGACTGACCAGAAAAGTGAAAACAAAGATATATCCCAAATTGAAGATATAAACGATAACAAAGTTAGTGGTAAAAGTGAAGAACCTCCTAAAAAAGAGCAAAATCCTAAAGCAAAGAAGTGTAATAAAGCTGAACCCAAACAACGCGAATCAAGGTTGGGGAAAGCGACTTCCAAAATACCGCAGAAAGTCGAAATAAAGTCGGGTAATAAATGGACGGAAACGGAAAAAAACAATAAAAGCTCACAACCAAAAAAAAGTGCTACGAAATCCCAGAATCACGATAAAGCAAATGAAAGTGATTCAGGTGAAAATAAGGTAGACGGAAAAGTTGTAGAGCCTTCAACAAAATCTCTGATTGCGAAAATTAAAAAAACAGAGAATCACTTTAAAGTGAATGAAAGCAAAGAAAGTGAGATTCGAAAAGGCACCTACGATAAAGAAACTACTTCAAAGACTTTAATTACGCCAATTGCTCAAATCAAAGTTACCGAGAATGGAAATAAAGAAACTAAACATCCCTCTCCCCACGTATTAACTGGAGGACATAATGCGACATCGGCTTTGGAACCTAATAAGACTGAGAAAGATCAAGAGTTCAACCGAGTTTTGATTCCCGCAGCTGTTTCCGGAAATGCTAAACAGGAAATGCAAGCTTTTAAAAAATCCGAAATCGTTAACAATGTGAATGCCCAAGAGATTTCGCCGAAGCTTGTGACCAACGAGGTAAAAGCTAACCAAAAGTTGGCAGAGCGAGCTGACGAGAACCAAAATGAAGTAGAATGTAAAGATATTTTAGTAAAAGCCACAAAACAAACCACAGAAAACAAATCAAACGACCAAGCCAAGACTTCTACAACCGCCGAAGTTCCTCAAAAGCCTCTAATAAAAATTGAAGCCGTAGCCATTCAAACAACAAACAGTTTGTCAGTAAACAATAATAATGTCTCCGTCACTGAAACTAATCGTTCGGGCAAGGATACATTCAATGGCACACCCATAATGACCAAGAAACGGGTTTTAACCAAAGCCAAAGACCCCTCCCGACGGGCCTCATTGGCTGCCGTAGAGGGTTCTAAAATAGAACCACCTGTACATATGGTCACACCGCGTGCTATAGAAAGACGACCCTCCGATTCGGAGGCCATTGTTAAGAAGAAGTTAATCACTATTAAAACCACAATTTCCGGTTCGATTGGGGAAGTGACGCCAAAACCAAAATTCGTTAAAGTTAAACGCTCCTCAATCAAGAAACCTCCATCGCCCCCGATCGATAGCGATCATCATACGCGTCATCAGATGGCAACAACGCAGCAGCAGCAACAGACCCCGGCTATCACAACAAATAAACGAACTGATCAGCGGAATGAAGAAGCAGCATCACCATCATCAGAGGCCAATAAATCGTTTCAGGGTGATCACGACAAGGATGTAACAATGCCAACTGATGAAATTGTGGCACAATTGCCACAGTCGCACGGCCAAATCGATCGAACGCAATTAGTGTCTGATGAGGCGGCAAAACGCCGCCCCACATCCCCTTCCTCGTTGTCATTGGTCAAAAAGACAATAGACAACGATTCTTCTTCGTCTACTTTGCGGACTACAATTGATAAATCGCCAACGACAACTACAAATCTAGCTGCAGGCAAGTTCGAGAACAATGCTGGCGGGGATATATTAGCCAATGTTAAACCAACTTCGGTAAGCTCAACAACAACCAGCGAGGCAATCGCAGCCAACAGACAAACGTCGGAAATACCGCCCCACGAGGACTTGTATGATTTGTTGCAGCAGGAAGCTGTAATAGTCGCCCACAAACCTGTCGCTCACAACAATCGCAATGAATTGAAAGCTAGCGAAAGTAGCACAGGAGGCACCCATATAACGCCAGTTGCTTCCGATGAAAAATCGAATGAGCCATTGGATATTTTGCAGCAACAGGTAGTGAAAACAACGGATATCGTAAGCGTTAAACCAAAGGAACCTTCTATTGGTCTAGAGAAAGCAACAACAGCCCCAGCAACATCAGCGACTGTAACAGCGTCATCGGCGCCGTCTGCGGCTGCCTACACATCATCGTTGGTTGCAAGAAATCAACATCAACAACAACAACACGATACGCCTTCGACTCTTACGACGACGACGACCACAACGAGTGAGGACGCTACTACAAAAACCAACGACGCTCCACAAATTTCCATTAGTAGTCAAGAAGCCACCACTAAAGACACAACAGAAACAGCAACACTACCATCACTAACAAAACAATTTTCGGCATCCAGCAATCTATCAACAACTGGAGGATTAACCGAATATTCAGAAAATATGCCCGAACTACAGTTGGCCCCCGCTCCGGTCCAAACGGCCGACATACCTCACGATCATGAACATGGACCACTTAAACAGAAAGTTATCAAGAAAGTTATCCATCCGAAATCAACAGTTAAGGCCCAAACGGCCGCACAGCAGTCTCAGCCAAGTGAAGAGCTGACAGCTGAACTTTCAGAAGTTCCCCAGTCAGAGGTTATTGAAGAAGTTCTGCAAGATGACACCGCTACGGCTAGTGCCAGTGAGGAATATTCCGAGTCCACTGAACAATCCGCTGAAGAGTCTCCATCACAAGCGGAAGCCGCTGCGGCCGTTACAAAACCTCCAAAAATTCGCACAGTCAAAAAGAAAGTTATCATAAAACGCCAAAAGCGTAAACTCTCTGTAAGTGATCCCTTCTTCAATCATGTCGCTGCCGAGGAACCCATCAGTGTCGAAGTGGAGACACTTGAAAAACCAATTGCTTATGTCAGCGACGAAGAGAGTGATGAGGAGCAAGTCGAAGAACCAGTGATTGAAGAAAAGAAACCCCTTAAATCCTGCCTTAACAAGAAGGAATATCAAATTGGCGATCAGGTGCTGTATGCGGAACGTTTTAAGAAGACCCAGATCAGATGGAAGAGAGGTCGCGTCAAGGAACGCATCACCAGTATATCCTATTTGATTGACATCGATGGCAAAGATGTCTCGTCGCATATTAATTATTTAAAAAAGTATACGGGTCGCAAGGTGAACTTTGGTGCCAAGGAGTATTTGGAAATAGACTATGAACAATTAGAGGAAGATGAGGAAAGGGCGGAGAAGGTGAAACAGCGTTCAAGCAGCATATGGAACATGGTGTAAGTGAAGTTGAAGAAAGAAATGTTCCCAAAAGAATACGACAAGCAAAACTCTGAAATTCAGATAGTGGTAGTTTTCGTAACTTAATGTGGCTCTTCTTTTAAGGCGGGCTCAAAGTCACAATTGAACTGCGTCGCGTGTGTATTTGTACAAAAAGAAAAAATTATAACGGAAACGAAGCAATTGCTGCAAAGAATTGTTCTCAAGCATATTGTTCTCTCACGTAATTTGAAAAATGATTGTAAGATTATGTAACAAGTAAATTAAAACGAAAAAAAGTCAAAATATAAATACAAAACAGTTTTCTAGAAGATCACAATAAACATCACAATCAAAGGTCAATATCAATAATCGTGTAGATCCAAAAAAAAAAAAAAAAAAAAAATTAGCGAAAATTAAACAACTTTTTAATTGCATGTAATATGACGGTAAAACTATCTCGTGGAATTGTGACTGAAATTGATGAAAAGTCTATTATGACCGAATTCAGCCCTACATAAAACAGTCTGCCGAAAATGATAGCACCAACATTACGCATCAAACGTGTTCTAAAATCATGCTAATTTACATTACAACTGTTATTGTAAAATTCTAACTAAATTTGAACGTGACTGTAACAGGTCGCAAAAGCTGGTAATCAATGTTCATTATCAACAATAATTAACAGGTGTATAGCAGTTGAAATGTTAACCTAAAAATGTGTAAATTAAAATATATTCCGACTATATATTGTAAAACTTATATATATAAAGATTACAGTATTCGGTTATTAATTCTAAATATAAAACAAGAATAATTTAGATGCTATAACAAACCAAATGATATAACGGTTAAAATGACACTCTAAAACTGTAAATGTTTAAATATCTTCTTGTATAACAGTTTTAAAGTCTATTTGAGCAATAATGGAAATATAATCCAATCATAACAGTTGTTTAAAAGATCACAGTTACAAGCAATCAAGAACTAATCTCTTGTGTGAAAACAGTGAAAATAAGTTCTTCATATAAAATATGCTATGGAATTTGGACTAAATAGTAATTTAAAAAATAACGGTTACTTTGCTTGAATACAATACTAAATACAAAAGTCTCTTGAAAGATCACATTATATAGCAGCTAAAATATCGTATAACAGCGTAGAAATATAAATTTTGAAAAAAACCAAAAGCAATAAATCAAAATCTGTGTACAACTGTAATAACAAACTTGTATAACGGTTAAAATATTTACCTAAACCTGTGGAAATTCTTTAATAATTTTGCGCAATATAACAGTTAACATATTTTGAGTATGAAGACACGAAAATAAGTAAATGAGAAAAAACGAAAATGTGCTATTGTGATAATTTGCAATTGCAGTTTTACCGAGTGTGAAGGGTGGGCAAATAAAGAGTTTGTGCATACTGAAGTGAATGTCTTTAGTTTCAAATAGTTTCAAAATATGAAAGAAATTGCAAGAAGTGAACAGTACCAGTCTATACGAATATAGTTTAATAAAAAGGAATACATTTCCCTAATATTTGTTTATAATTTGACATTTGACGTTAACAAATTGCAAATTTTGCAACATAAAAAAGTATAACAGTTTATAGTAACAGACTCATGCACAAAAAGTTCAATTATATTCCTTAGATCGTCAGTTAAGAGTATTGCTTCAAGTTATACAAACATATTATAACAGTTTGCTAATACCAAATACCCACTAAATACACACAAAATAGATAGTAATCTTCATTAGTTATCTATCGAAAACTATTGAAATTTTGTTTATGCTGTGTAGGATGTGTAGAGTGCTTATAACAGTTTTATAAACATTATTCACAACTTTCTAGCAAAGGTACGTTATGCATACAAATGTTGGGCATAACTTCCAAATAGTATTCCAAATAGATAATTCCTTTACATATTAAGAAAAATATCCTTAACAAAGTACGCTGTTCTATGGAACTTATTCGTAATAATTTATTAAAAATTGATAAAGTAAACATTCTGTAAAGCTTTAATAAATTGTGATGAATAAGAATCAATAGCTATAATAGATTAATTATAAGATAGATATTATATTAACGTCTATTTAACGAATTTACCATAACTTAACGGTTATACTATTAAAATAAAAATAACGATTAATATGTAAACGATTTGAATTATTGTATTCCTTTTTTGCCGCCTTTTCAATGAAATTTTGTAACTGTTATACTTCATAGAAAAATTGGATTTACATTTTTTGAATTGATATAGTGGAATACATATATCTGTGGTCACAACCCGTAACAGCCTAACTCGAGTTAGGACAAAATTGAGTTATTAGCACCATCGTATTCAGCGTATCTAAATTTATTTGCTCTAAATTTTTCATGTTTGTATCTCTTCTAGGAAGGCAATTAATCCTAAAAAACATAATAGCTTAAGTTATTGTTCTAAATGACTGTTTTGGCATAACTGCCTAAGTCAATTTAGGATTACAACAAATATAAACATTATTTTTTCATCATTGCCTAAATCAACTTAAGTCGTTAATCCAAAAAAATAAAGAAACAATCTTATTTTCCTAACTTGAGTTAAGCTCTTATTCCGAATTACAATTTCGTTTTTTGATAAACATAAATTGAGTTAAGGTCTTTCTCCAAACTTAAAGTTTTTTATTTAATCTGGAATAATAGCCTAACTCAACTTGAACTTTTTGACTTTCTTTCGTTCAACAATTCATAAGAGCCTAAGTGTCTTTTTCGATAATATCTTTTGCCTGCGAGAGTAAACAACTATTTTTTGTTAACAACTAAGTAAAGAAATTCGTTTCCTTGGAATCTGTAGCAAAGTTTTCCAAAAAACACCTTCTCCTGATTTTCAGTGAAGATTCAAAACTTTAAACTCCTGTACTGAAAATATTGGAAAACAGACTTAGGCTGTTATGGGTTGTGACCACAGATATAACATTTCTAGAATTTGTTAGTGTTATGTGCTATTTAAAAATTGTTACTTATGCAATGACTGACGCGCACCAAATTGGCTTACTGTAATATTTCTTTTATATTTTTTCCAAACTGTTGTCTAATGCAGCTTTAATATATTGTAGTTTTTATTATCTATCAAATATTTTATGTACTACTATCTTGCTGCTGTTTGAAACTGTTATACTTCGAAAAAGCATGCGTTTACAAATTTTCTTCCATATTTCTATCCAAATTATTATCAAATAATTTTGTTGCTGTGAAATTTTGCGCAAAAAAGCGACTCATTTTCTATATTTGCTAACTTGTCTCCCACATTTTTTCAATATGCACAAGTTTGTTATATTTAAAAATTTAAAAAATTTATCTGACAATCTTAGAATTTATATATTTATATGAGAAAATAGTACTAATTTCAGGCTACCAAACGTAATTATCATTTGTTTAGGTCCTGTTATGAAAAAAAAAAAACTTAAAACCATAATATAAATAATTATATGCTTAAACATCACCTGTGCATAAACATCCCTGTAATAGTATTACTATACGAAATTTTCGTGAAGAACTGTGTATCACCCAAATGAAAAGTGGTGAAAATTTAATTTGAACTTTCAGTTTCTCAAATATTGTTCAGAAATTATAGTTATTCTAAATAACGTCTGTAAGCTGTTACTGTTATATGATATTGAAGCTGTTTTATATCAAACGACTTGTACAAGCTGTTATAGTTATATGCTGTGGAAACTGTTATATATAAGAATTTTGTGCCTAAAGACGACTTACTCCATTCATTGCGACATTTATAAACACATTTATCGCCATTTTATTAAAACTGTATCAAATTTGTTAACTACATATGTGAAGATTTTAATAACTTTTAAATGTTAACTTATTCCGAAAATAAGTTAATAAATATCAAAAACTGTTATACCTATGATCTGTATAGCGATAAAACAAAACCGCAGTAAATTGCTCGTTTCCCCGTCCTCTTATTCTGTTTGCTATTCGTGATAGTAGCTTATCCTTAGCTTTGAACTATTGAGAGTGTAAATAGTAAGTTTAAAATTATTTATTTTAGCTGTTAATTTTTCTCCTCATTTTTATGGAGTTTAATTAAAAAATTTTAGTTTTAATTAAAATTTTTTAATGATCTCTTAAACATTCTGGTGTTAATGTGTACGAAGGAAAAACAAAAAAATTGTTAGTTAATAAATGTTAAGTGTAAAAATAAAAAATAATAATAATATTAATGTGTAAATAGAGAATGATAAAAGAGTAAACTTAAAAACAAATATAAATGTAAAAGATAAAAAACAAAAATTTTTAATGAACTATTTAAAAAATTATTATTTTCATTCAACTCCAAGTCTTGCGTTTTTTTTAAACATCCTATTTTAGTTAAAATTATTGCAAAATGAATGTTTAGTTTCAATTTTCACTTTTTATTTACCTATTTCTACTTTCGTTATAACCTCCAAATTTTATTTACTAAAAATCAATCTTATTTTATATATCCTGTTATTGTAAATATCCATACAAAATAACATTGTATGTATTATGTATACGATATTTTTAGAAAATATAAATGACAAACGAAAATCCCACAATAAAATCTAAATATTTTTATTTGAAAACAAAATCATTGGTTCTTATTATTAAAAATCATGCAGTTAGTTTTGTTGTGACATCATAATTAATGTGGTGTGAAAACGAATTCCTTGAGCAGAATTTTATCTCCTCTACCTCTCTCTCTCTCTTTGTCTCTATCTCATGAATTCTAACCTCCACAGAGCAGACCTCAAACGATTTGCAATCAAATGCTCTGAAAGATGAAGACCATTAATTATTACCAGTCACCCATTCGATTTCAATGCTTTTGGTCTTGCGCGTCCGATTGAGGTTTGAGGCGTAACAAAATTTGCCATTTTTCAAATCAATTAGTCACCTTTTAAATATTTCACTATTTATTTATTAATAATTTTTAAATTCATTAATAAATTTAAAAATGTCTTAATTGTAAACAACGTCATTTTCTGCAGAAATGAATGAATCGTAATATACAAAAATGTCGAGACGAAAACGAAACAAAAAATTCCCATCAACCATTTGATGTTGTGGCTTTTTTTGGTATTATGTGGGCATTCTTTTCACATGCAATCGTTTTGTTCTGTTGTTTTCCTTTATCTTAATATCAAAACTAAAATATTCTATAAAAAGATTTTTTTCGTAGATGTCAGCGGGATTTATTTAAGTTTATTTCTTTTGTTATTGTACGTTTGACTTTGAAATAAAAAAAAACGGAGAAGACTGGCGCAAAGGTTGACAGGCGTGACCACCGGCTAAAGTAAAAATCGCTAAAAAGCGGGTATGAGTATAACTCAAAAACGAAGCGTACATTTGTAAAATAGTATAATTTTTCATCTCCAAACAGGCCTACATCCTCACTTGGACATCAATCTGGTATCAACAAATTTCTAAAAAAAAAGCTAAGATAAAATAAACAGCTAAAATTAAAATATGACAAGTCGTGAAAACTAATTTTAATTTAAGTGATTTTATGAATATTTTGGTAAATATATAGTATGTTGAGTCATGCATACAAGCATTCGTATTTGAATATCTATTAATATATGTATAAACAAAAACGGATACGTTATTACCATGGTTTCTACCTTGTCGAATACTGTGGGGCATCTTTCCAGTGGGCTAATAAACGATCCGTTACTGAAAATTTATTTTGGTCTTGTTGTGAAAAAAAAAACAATTAAAGCCATATTATAAACAATTATATGCGTAAACATCCCTGTAATAGTACTACTATACGAAATTTTCGTGAAGAAGTGTGTACCACCCAAATGACAAGTGGTGGACATTTCATTTGGACTTTCAGTTTCTTAAATATTGTTCAGAAATTATGGTTATTCTAAATGACTTCTGTAAGCTGTTACTGTTAAATGATGTTGAAGCTGTTTTATATCAAACGAATTGTACGAGCTGTTATAGTTATATGCTATGGAAACTGTTATATATAAGAATGTTGTGCCTAAAGACGACTTCCTCCATCCATAAAATGCGTACCGAAGAAAATATTGCAGTCGTTGCGACCAGTGTTGATGACGATTGTAAAATGTCAATTCGTCGCCGTTCTCGGCGATTGGGCATGTGATACTCAACCACAAGGAAAATTTTACAGGTCGATTTGGGTTGGAGAGCCTATGAAATTCAACTCACCCAAGAATTGAAGCCGAATGACCTACCACAACGTCTAATTTTTGGTGAATGGGCCTTACAAAAGCTCAATGGAACTCCGCTGTTTTATCGAAAAATTGTGTTCAGCGATGAGGTTCATTTCTTGCTGAACGGATACGTACACAAGCAAAACTGTCGCATTTGGAGTGATGAACAGCCACATGCCATACATGAATGGACATTTTGAGACGGAGTCGCGGACAACATTTACATAAAATTATCTTTAAAAATTAAATGGCAAAGACCGATTTATCGATTCCAATAAAAAAATTTAATGTATGATGCAAATTTGAGTGTTTTATTCGTTTTTTTTTAAGAAAACTACGATTAAAAAATCACCCTTTATCTTATATTATTAAGGAATAGAAAATCGAATTTAATTGACCATTGAAATTTCTGAAATTTGTCTAAAAGTCTATGTATTGAATAACATCCTGTGGCAGACCAACAAAGGTAAAATGAATATCTTCGTATAGAAGAAAACTTTTGCCTCCTGTGTTAGAATATAACATGCAGTGGTCGGTGCAAATTGTTGGAAACATTTTGTTTACTTCATAATGTTTCAAATTAGTAATTGTTACAAACGGAACGGAATTGTTACAAACGGCGGCAGTTTTTACGTTTTCGCTTAAAAGATAATCTACGGATACAGTATATCGGGCTGTTCGGAAAGTTCGTTCGGGTTTTTAAAGAAATTTATATACAAATTTATATGCAAAAAAACAATTACTTTTTTCTATTATATCTCCCCCTTTTTTAATAACTTCTTCCTACTTCTCTGAGAGCTTTTCAATTCCTCTCTCATAAAACTCGCGTGGTTCAATTCGATTTTTCACTTCCTTGTCGTTATGGTAATTCAAATCCTTCAAGTGGTTGTTCAGACTGCGAAATAGGTGATAGTTGGACGCTGCGGGGCCTGAGGAGTACGGTGAGTAAGGTAAAACTTCCCACCCAAGCTCTGACAGTTTCTGACGGAACCGCAAAACAGTGTGAAGTCGGGCGTTGTCATGGTGGAAGATGACGTCTCCCCGATTGATGAGCTTCTTCCGTTTTTCTTCCAATGCTGTCACCAATGTATCTAATTGTGCGATATAGTGGTCTGCATTAATCGTTTTGATTTGTTGGGAGAATCGTACAAAATATTACTTCTTTGACATCCCACCAAATCGACAACATTCATTTGGTTTCTCCTATGATCTCTTCCGCGTTACATTGTTGTAGATTATCCATTTTTTCATTCCCTGCGATGAGGTTCTTCAGAAATGGTGTCGTTTTATTTCTTATCCTTAGATTATCGCAGAAGTCAACGCGATTCAGGTGGTTGGCCTCGGTGAGAGAGTGAGGTACCCACACATCGAGTTTGCTCACAAATCCGAGCTCTTTTATGACCCCGTGAATGGTTGAGACTGATTTTTTAATTATTTCAGCTATTTCCCTAACTGTTGCACAGGAATTAACAATAACTAAATCTCTCACCTCCTCGAAAACAATTTCTGTGGGTCGTCCTGATCTGGAAGCGTCCGTTACGGAGAAGTCGCCCGTAGAAAATCTTTCAAATCGTTTCTGGCCAGTTCTTCCATGTGGTCTGTTTTCTTTATAAACAAACTTTATTTTTCGGCTGGTTTCAGCATCCGTTTTTCCTTTTCGGAAATAATACACCATAATAAAATGTTTTTTTTTTTCGCTCATTTTCCCACTTTTTAGTAAACAATAGTAAACAGATTAGGGAAGGGATGGGAGGAAGTTATGATAGTACGTCATGAGAAGTGACGTATGCTGAACTAACGAATTTACCAAACGAACTTTCCGAACAATCCGATAGTTTGCTTCCAAACGATTGTCTTGAAACAGGTCCTTGGAGCATCCGCCTGCCGATACAATTTCTAACAAGAGTGGAATCTTTTGCAATACGAATATGATTATTGCCACAAAATAATTGCTCTTCCAGGCAGTGCGATTACGAGTCATTTTCGTTTTGCTTTGCTTATATGGTATACATATTTGCATATTTATATATTCATAAGTATATGTATATATTATACATAAACGCGTAATAGTATTTGTTTATTGTCTACTGAACTTTCGATTGCCACCAGATGTCATGGTTCGAGCGGGAAGATTTATTTATGAGTATTTAATAGGCCTGTACAGATGATACGAAAATGTAAATAAGTTGAGGGTCGTTTGTTTTACAAGTTCTCGCTACTTACAGTTTCTTGCAATAGATATAATGTTCGAGTACTAATGGAAAATTTGTAGATACGTCAAAATTTCTTTTAAAATGCTCGTTGAATTTCTTACATCTTTAGTTTAAGTGATAGGTTTTAGGAGTTGTTTGGTAGGCAATAGGTAGGTAGGAAGGGTTTTTTACTTCTATTATTTGGATGTGCACAAGGACAGGAAAAGTTACACATATATTTTAACTCTTCCCAGATGTATCATTAAGTACACTTTTATAATATAATTATAAATGCTCTCTTATAAAAATGTTCTCTTATAATTATAATATAAAATTTTACCTAATGATACATCTGGGAAGAGTTAAAATGTATACGAGTATATTTGCGCAAACTATAACTTTGCGTAAAATATCTAAATCGTCATATTCTGCGTCCACTCTTGAAGTTCCATGCTCAAAAGGACAAAAAAAAGCTATACATAAGTAAACTTCTATAATATAATTATAAGAAAACATTTATACAGGGTGTCCGTCGGGAAGGTATACTACTTTGTTTGTTTATAATTTTTGATAAAATGAAAGAGATTGGATCTTATGTTGATAAATGTTTTATTTAATGTCGGTAATTATGTATGGAATACAATATCAGATAAATGTCCGCCTCTGTTAGTCTCACAAGTACGAGCCCTTTTGAGCACATTTTGCATTACATTCTCACACATTTCACGCCGTATTTCATTAATTTCCTCACAATTATTTTGTTTGAGTTGCTTAAGCGTTTCTGGTATGTTTGCATAAACCTTGCTTTTCAGATATCCCCACAAAAAGAGGTCCGGAGCAGTCAAATCAGGCGACCGTGGAGGCCACTCAACTTCACCATTTCCTGAAATAACTTATTGTGGAAAGAGATCTGGCAGTAATTCCATTTTAATCCTGGCTATATGCGATGTGGCATACCACATGTTAATCAAGCCCAAAGCATGCAGTTGTGGCGTTAAAAAGTTTTCAATCACATCATGATATCGCTCCCCATTGACAGTTACCGTTACGCCGTTTTCAGTTTCAAAGAAGCAAGGTCCAAGGATTCCTCCTGATCAAATTGCACACCAGACTGTCACTTTTAATGAATGCAAAGGTGACTGACGAATAATTTGAGGGCTTTCCATTGCCCAGAACCGACTATTCTGTTTATTCACATATCCATTCAAATGAAAATGTGCCTCTTCACTCATTATGATTTTTTTATGAAAATCGGGGTTGTCATGGGCGAGCTGTAACATCCTATTGCCATATGTATGGCCGTAAATGTAAATGGTCTTGTGGAAGAAGCTCTATGTCAACTGAATCTTAAACGGAAACAAATGCAAATCCTTGTGCAAAATTGTGGCCAAAGTTGTTCCTTAAAGACCAGGCTCCTGAGCGCGGCGTCGAATTGAGGTTGATGGATTGTTTTCAACACTTTCTTGAGCAGCAGTAATGTTTTCTGCCGATCTTGCAATACGGTGTGGTCCATGCTTGACCCTATCAGCTACAGACCCTCTTTCTTTGAAATCGTTCGCAACACGATAAATAGTGCGTCTTGTTGGCACGTTGTTTCTCCCAAAAACGTCACGTAACTTTCTCATCGTTACAGTAATCGATGATTGATTTTGATAAAATGTTTTAACGATTAATATTAAATTTGCCACGTCTCTACTTCACGACTGCAAAATGTGAACTGTCAAGACTAATGTTTATCAAAATAGCGGCAAAATAAAGTAGTACATATACCTTCCCGATGGACAACCTGTATATATATATATACATACATATATATTATATCTTATATGTATAAAATATATGTATAGCTTCTCTTGTCCTTTTAAGCAGGGAACTTCAAGGGCAGAGATAGGATATGACGATTTAGATATTTTGCGCAAACGTTGACCCTATGAAAGATTTATATCTATATATAAAATTGTTAACAAAAATATATGATAATAATCATGTTCTAAACTAAAAATATAAAAATTTCTGTATTTTTTTTTAATATGGTCCATCACTACAAATACTAGGAAAATATTGCAACAATATTTTAAATTTTTCTTTAAAAAAAAAATGAGGAAATTTATTATGTTCCTATCAGTTTTGGGAAATAGTGATCAAAAACATTTTTAGTACCATATGAAGTGTATTTGTTATTGTCGAAATCTTTTTTATATCAGTTGAAAGATATTTCTGGAACATTAAAAATATTTTTCGTTATTATAAAATAAATTAAAAATAGATATTGCTGGATTATTGCAAATCAATGTTATCGAAAGATAATTATAAATTGTCGAAATCGTTCATATTTTTGTCTTTTTTGACAAAGAATCAAAAGGCGATTAGAAAACCAGCACCAATAAATTTATGTTCCATTTAAAGCCAGTGAAAGTCGAAAGGCAATGAAATCGATGTACCAGAAATATTCTCCATGTTTTTTCTTCGATATATCAGAAAATTTTCCATATTTTTTCTTAGATGCCAGCTAGGAAGAAATTTTTGTCACGTAGAAAATAATTCCAAGCGCTTCGTTCTTCTGCAAGTCGCCGCACCAAATCTGAGAGTGTTGTAGCCGAAATTATTTCGCACCAAGTGCAACACGAGTCGAACATTATTTGCTTGTCTTAAATGTGGTCGAATTACATTAAATTCACTTCTGCATGATTTCCACTTAGTGCCGAAGAAATCGAGGTACGTATGAAGAACATACTCGTATTGAGAGTGCTTTGCCCTCCTTAAGCAATAATAGCGTTCAGCCAGTTTCATTCGCATTCATCTATGACATAACCCAATGAAGTTAATGTGTACGAAGTTAAGGTACGTACAGGGTTGCCCATATTCGACGGACCCATCTGGCAACGCCATAACTTTTGACAGAGATGTCAGATCGCTTAATGACATACCGCGTTTGAAGCGTCAGTCCAAGCAGATTTTTACCATGGAACAATACAAGCCACGCGAGCGCTCTGAAATAGTTGAAATTTACATTCAACAGAAGAAGTCAATTGTGAAAACTCAACGTGCTTTTAAAATATTAAAAAATGTGAGAAGTGCGCCTTCTAAGAACACCATTAAGCGTTTATACGAAAAATTTTCGACTGGTGAGGCTCTTTCTAATCCGAAGAGGCCAAATAAAAGTCGACCAAGGCGATCGGCCGAGAATATCGCTGCCGTACGAGCCAGTGTTGAGAGGTCCCCAAGAACATCCCAAAAACGCCGTTCTCAGCAGTTGGGCATGGCTCGGTCCACTTTACAACGGATTATTCGCATTGATTTGCATTTGTTCCCGTACAAAATTCAATTGACGCAAAGATTGTTGCCTGCGGACAAGCCTCGTCGATTGGAATGGGCCCAACGAGTCATCGAAATGGCCGATGATGACAAGCAATTTTGGAACAAAATTATCATGTCCGATGAAGCCCATTTCACATTGAATGGGACCGTAAATAAGCAAAATTGCCGTATTTACGCCACTGAAAATCCTCAGGAGATTCAAGAATTGCCTCTTCATGACGAAAAAGTCACAGTTTGGTGCGGCGTTAGTGCGAAAACGGTCATTGGGCCGTTTTTCTTCCAAAACGAAAATGGCCATGCTGTTACCATCAACCAGGAGCGTTATCGCGACATGATGACCAATTTTGTGATGCCAATTATTCGTCGAAAGCGTATGAGGCAGTTCTGGTTTCAACAAGACGGCGCTCCACCGCACACAAGTCGCATAACAATCGATTTTCTGAAGAATTTGTTACCGGGCCGTTTGATGTCGGAAAGTGGTGATTTGGACTGGCCACCGCGTTCGCCCGATTTGACGCCCGCTGACTTCTTCTTGTGGGGACATTTGAAGTCAAAGGTTTACGTTAACAAGCCAAGGACCGTAGAAGAGCTCAAGGACAACATTCGTGAAGAAATAGCCGCTATTCCGGCCGAAATGTTGGCGAAAACGATGGAAAATGCTGCAAAAAGGGCACAATACGCCATCAACGCCAGAGGCGGCCATTTGAGAGATATCATATTCAAAAATTGATGTAAACAAATCTACTTGGAACAAATTAAATGAATAAGATTGCCAACCGCCAAATTTTTATTTTTTTCTTTGA
>JAHXMU010000715.1:346630-357566 GCA_019455685.1 Philornis downsi | reverse complement strand
TCGTACTACAGTAATCGGCCGATTAATGTAACCAGAAAAGTTATCATTTGGTTCCTCGCTAATTTGGTCAGGTGTAAAATTGGGCAGATATTAATTCTCAGAGGGAGTTGAGTGACATATAACAAAATAAACCAGATAGCATTTCTTCTTAAAATATCCAATGAAGTATGTCATGTTATGTTACCAAGGGTAATAAAAAACAGAATTTTTTCAAGAAATCGAATTTCAAACTATAGGCTTCTGTTTCGCCGACGGGGAAAAAACTCTATTTATCGGTTTAATTTCGGCAAGTATAGGAGACTGTTACAGATTCTCTCTCATATACATACATTAGACTAAGCATCGACTTGCACTGAGTTTTCAGCATACATTTTTATTATTTTTTTTTTATTATTATTTATTTATTATTATTTTGACATATATTTATACTAACTTGGATGCTGTGGTGGCGCATTTAAGCAGAATATTTTTAGAAAATAAGCACTTCATTAGCATATTATAAATATAATTTAATTTTTTGGTATGTATTAGGTGCGCAACTAAGTTCTCGCTGTTTTTTTCTTTTATAAAAATGCAGTTTTATTATGAAAACATGTTTACAAATGATTCATTGAAAGTATTGCCCATGGTTAGCTACTACTTTTTCCCATCTTTCTAGCAAAGCTCGAATTCCGTCAAGGTAAAACTGTTTATATTTTGAGGCTATCTATGAATCTAGCCATCTAGCCTTGATGTCGTCATATGAGTTTCACCCAGCTGGTCAGCCAGACCGTGTGCCATCGAACGGAACAAGTGATAATCGGACGGCGCAATATCTGGAGAATATGGCGGATGGGGTAAGACTTCCCATTTCTGAGTAGGTTTTAACGGGCTTGGCGACGTGAGGCCGAGCGTTGTCATGCTGAAGAATCACTTTTTCGTGCCTCTCCGCGTATTGTGGGCGTTTCTCGAGCAGAGCTTAGCTCAATCGCATTAATCGAAATCGATACCAATCCCCAGTGATAGTTTTGCCTGGTTTCAACAGCTCGTAGTAAATAACGCATTAATTGAAGTCGATATCGAACCCCAGTGATGGTTTCGTTTGGTTCCAACAGCTCGTAGTAAATGACACCGGCCTGGTCCCACCAAACACAGAGCACAATCTTCGCAGCGTGAATATTCGGCCGAGGGGACGACGTAGAAGCCTGACCATAACTTTATTTTCTTTGAATTGCTGTAATGAATCCATTTTCCAACAGCCGTTACAATACGATGAAGGAAACCTTTCCTTTTTTTTTGTCGCTGAAGCAGCTGTTTACAAGCGAAAAAAATGGCGCTCAACGTCCCATGGTTTCAATTCATCAGGAACCCAAAAGTTCCTTGCTTTTGAATCATTCCCAACGCAAGCAACCCTTGGAAATGGCTTGACGAGTAACTCCTAATACAGAAGCAAGCTCTACCTGCGTTTGACACGGATCTCCACCAAGCAATGCCGTCAATTCAGTGTCTTAGAAGGGTTTTCGTCTTACTTCACGCGAATGGTCATCAACATCAACACGTTGCTTCACTTAAAGCAGCATCTCCGTAAACGTTTTGAAGCTCTCGATGAAGCTTCAGTCGCTGTTTTCTTCGATTGAAAGAAGAAAATCAATACTTCCTGCATACGACGATTATTTGGCACAAAATCATACATATTCACACAACCAAAAGAATATGACGTCAAAAGAAAATTCCTACTGTGTCGAGGCGGTATGTTTACCATATGCCTAAGCGAGCGGTCGCAAATTTGGATAAGTTCATAGTTGAATATACCCGTATGCTGCATTAAAATCGATCAAGATTGACCATAAAATAGCCTACCCCAAGGGTCCGAAATAAATCTGTTGGAAATGTTAATGCATAATGTAAATGTGCGCCACTAAGATGTACAAAGGTGGACAATATTCGACGAAAGCTATTGCTGGTAGAAGCGATAAAACCAAGTCATCTGAATACAGCTCCATAGTATTCATACATGGACACAAAATAAGTCGATACTAACACAAGTAAGTGATACGGATTAAATTCAATTAAATACTAAGGGAAATTGTAGCCTTTGGAACGATAAACGGTAGCTGTTAGAAACGAAATGGACAGTCCATTTGTATGTTGGCTATTCAAAAATATGAACCAGTACGTTTCATTTTAGACTTGAAAAGTAATCCAGCAAAACGTATTATACATATATACAAACAAAATTTAGTTAAATTTGATTTGGGAATCGATTATAATTGGCTTGGGCGACCCATTCGTATGGAGACTTTATCGTAACATGAACCGATATCGTCCATTTTCGGAACCCTTAGGCAAAATAAAGTATTTGCGGCGTGATACATGTTATAAGGATATATAAACAAACAAAGGAACAAGCGGGTGCAGAAACAGCATATCGCTAAAGTGAATCTGAGTAGATGCGTATAAATTGTATTTTGTCTATTCGTTACATTTTTGGACGTTACACTTAGCCGCACTAAGCCAATAATATAGGATGCTCCACAATTAGTGTGGGGTAAAAAAAAAATTACAAATTTTTTGTAATGGCGCCATTTTGGGGACATGACATTACTGCTAGCTATAAAGATAATCATATTTTCTATCTGTAATATTTCTCTAGCTCGATAAAACACTTTGCTTATAGATAACGCTACAGCCAATTACGGCAATTATCGATGAAATCAGAATAGCAGTATCCTAGCAGGTTCCTTAAGCTATTTAAAACCGGTGAAGATAAGCTGATAATGAGCTCGCATCAGCTCCTAAACACAATTGGGCACAAGAATGCCTACTCGATGATTGGAGTATAAGTGTGTTACATCCTGCATAGGCGATTCCATAGTGTGTACTAATTCTGTAACAAAGTATCAGGAGTTGATGATTTAAATAGCAATACTGACGCAGAGTTTTAACGCAATGTGTCATCTACTTTTTCCCCCCTCTTTTAAGGGAATTGTAAAAATAATTTTTGTTAGTACAACTGTCCGCTATACTGACGCGGAATTTGAATGCGATCTGTCATTTAGTTCGTTTACAGTGCTCGATTTTGACAGTTCGTCTCATGTGTATTTTGCAATTTTTATAATGAGAATAGAGAAAGTGTCTCAAATTTTGCATCAAAAAATTCAATTTCGTGTGCCGGCTCGCTGAAAATGATGTAGAAAATTGATTTGTGCAGTGTATTCAAAAGCGGTCAAGACGTGGTGGAAGATTTGCCTCACTTTGGTCGACCATCACCATCTTTAACTAAAGTTAACATCGATAAAGTGAAGGAAAGGGTAATTGAAAAATCGTATAATTTTACACGATTGTATGGGTATGAAACGCGTTGCACTAGTGCAAAGGTCGATGAAGGCTTGCTAAAACGAATTGATTCCCATCCCGCATTCATAATACGCATTATAACTAGTGAGGATACATAAGTTTACAAGTTTGATGTGCAAACCAGTCAGCAAGCTTTGGCTTTGGCGCCTTCCAATTGATTCGAAATCGAAAAATCCACTTGAGAGTCAATCAAAAAACTGTGCAACTTCGCAAATCGCAGTGTTTTGCATTGGGAATTCTTGGCAGAAAGTCAGATGGTAAGTAAAGAATATTATCTTGCCGTTTTGCGGCGTTTACGAGAGCAAATTTAAGTAATTTTATTTAAACAAATTTCTAGCCAAACACGTAAAATATATTATCACACATTCACCGTAATCAACAACTTAAACTACCTCTCTGACGCACCCTTTTCATAAAAGGGAATTCGCGGCGAGAACTGAAGTCTTTCCGGAAAAATGCATTTAAAAAATATTTTGAGGATTAGATTATTCATTGCCATAAGCATAGTTTTTCAAACGGGTCATACTTTGAAGGTGATATCTATATATATATAAATCAATTGCTGTGCGTTAGTCTAAACAAAGGTTTTATTTGAAGTGATAGATGGCGTTGGAGATGAGATTTTTGCAATTAATTTTTTTGCCACATTAACAAGGCATTTTGAAGGCAAAACAACGTTTGCCGGGATAGCTAGTTTACAATAAATTTGAATGATGAATAAATATTTCGCATTTTGTTGACCAACTCTAGGTATTTATCATCCCTATAGCACTTTGTTTAAAATTCACGCTGCATAGAGCGAACGAAATCAAACCCAATTGATGAGATTGAGCCAAACACTTAAGGAGAAACTCGACAAAATTATTATATTACACGATAATGCTCATTCCTGTGTTGCGGTACCGGTCAAAAACTTTAGTACTTGTTCGGAAACCATAGCATACATAGCATGTATAGCCTCAAAATATGAAGCCTTCTATTGAGCCGGTGTAGTGGCTGCTAGCGATGAATAATATTCTGAATAATACATGAATGACCAATTTCTGGTCATTTCTTTGTACTCCCATTAGTTATATATGATATCACAAATATCTTTATCACAAACATCTTTGGTTGTTTTGAATTTAGGGCTTATGGTTAGATTATTATTGAAAACACAAATGGCCTTGGTTCTTTCCGCTATGACCTGGCAGCGAATCCCCTTTCCATAAAAAATGATTACAAAATGTTGTTCCTACAGTCACCATAACTATGGTGCCAAAACTTGTTCTTTGCATTCAAACAAATTTTTCTCTTTGGTGCTCAAATTTGTTATACGTTCCTCATATGTTAATGGCAATATTTCACTCTCGATCCAAAACATAAATTTGTCACTTTTCAGACTACATAAGTACGAAACTGTTTATTTATGTATAACATAGAGGGGGGGCCATGTATGAATATGTTTATAGGAAGAAAACGTGTCTACATTTTCATAACATAAATCAGGGCGTTAAGCACAAAATGTTTATTTGTTCTTCTGTTGTGGGGAAATGTGCATTTGCTTTGAAATGTTTAAGGAAATTCCGCCTTGTTTAAACGATTAGATATCCATTAAAATGCCATTGTAATTAATTGTTATTCGAATGACAAAAGTGCCATAAACACATTAAAATAAATGATAAATATAAATGAACGGGCGTATATGTATACTTACTCTTCATCTTCTGCCAACGCTGCTTGAAAACGTGGCTGTACATATGTCCAAGGTCCCTGATTCTTGTGCTCCTCTTGGGCCCATATAACGTCGGCATTTTTATATTTCAAAATTTCCTCACGTACTAAATCGTATGGAAAGGGGCACAGCTGCTCAACAGAAGATAGATAGTAATTCAGATTATATGTATAAAAAGTGATCGTTTGTTAAATCTCACCTGTTCCACTCGCACTATACTTATTTCACCCTCCGCCTTTTTATCGGCACGAGCATTGAACAAATCGAAGTAGACCTTACCACTGCAGAAAATCAATTTTTTGACACAATCCGGATTCTTCGAGGCGGGTCCACTATCTGGGATTATACGTTTAAATTCTGTACATTCGGTCATGTCTGAAAATGGGCTTTTAGCTAATGGATGTCTTAGACCTGACTTGGGAGTACATAAAATCAAGGGTTTGCGAAATGGTAACGCTATTTGCCTTCTCAATATATGGAACAAATTTGCAGGGGTAGTACAATTTGCCACAATCCAATTGGTGTCATTCAGTTGTCGTAGCGCCACATTATCGCAATCAGTCGGCACGGTATCCGGATCATCGTGACACATTTGCAAAAAACGCTCAGGACGACACGAAGAGTGTTCTGGCCCCATACCTTCCATACCATGAGGCAGTAGAACTACCAATCCCGATTGACGCACCCATTTCATTTCACCACTGGATATAAATTGATCAAAAATCGCCTGGCCCGTATTACAAAAGTCACCGAATTGAGCCTCCCACATGACTAAAGCATTTGGATTGGCCATAGAGTAGCCATGTTCAAAACCAAGCACGGCATACTCACTGAGACTGCTGTTGCATACAACATAGGTGGCCTGATCAGGGTACAGATAACCCAACATATTATAGGTGACCTTGTCAACTGATTGATGTCGTAGGACGTGGTGACGATGTGAGAAAGTGCCACGTTCGACATCCTCGCCGGAGAGACGCACATGAACACCCTCCTTCAGTAGGGTTCCATAAGCTAGGGCCTCACCCAAGGCCCAATCGGCGACACGATCTTTAACCATTTGCTGACGGCCTTGCAGAATACGCTCAATGCCCCTATGTAAAGACATGGAGAGAGAGAAAGAGAGAGAGAGAGAGAGAGAGAGAGAGAGAGATTGAAAAATAAAATAAATAGAGTGGTGAGTAAGCAAAGAGATATGCCCAAAATAATTCATGCAAAAAATCTTTTTTCGTAGTATTATTTTCGTACATTGAACTAAAATTTTCTTAATGTTGCGTAGTTTTCATTAGGATTAATTTGTGTCATTTTAGAGATGTTGTTGTAAATGCAGAGGTAGGTGCTCAAAGTGTTACCAATTCCCGCTGCTGTAGCAACTAAGCGTTTAATGACAGTGCGCTCAATTTTTAAAAAACGTCGGTGCGCTATGTTGTTTATAAGCCTATGGAAGCATATTGTTTTACAATTAAAAAAAATATTATCGAAATTGAATTCAAACACAACAGTGTTGTTGCTTTGTATTTAGCTGGAAAATCACAGGCAGCCATTGATAATGAGCTACGATATTTACGTGTGAACAAAATGTTTGCGTATCGGGCCATTGCAAGTTATAACGGCAGAGTGGCAAAACGACATAGAGGTGGACATCCAAAGACCAGCATCATCGCCAGAAATGGTTTGAAAGTTAAATTGGCGAATAATTTCAATGTGTCTGCTCGTAGCATGAGGCGCTTATTAAAAAAAAAATACGATTGAAGTTCTACAAAAGTTCATGCAAAAAATGTAGTTGGTTTAACAAGAGCAAAAATGCTAAAATAATTGCACATTGATGGTGAGTATGAAAATGTGATATTTTCTGATGAAAAAATGTATACGGCTCAGCGCTACCTGCCACAGGATGCTCACTACTCGTTTTTGTTGGACACGAAGTAAAGGTAAATCAACTAATTTTAGATGAAAAGATTTTAAACGATGCTTTGTTGCCTTGGGCACGTAAGCAATATGGTGGACGACATTGGATGTTTCAACAAGACTTGGTACCATCACACGAAACCCTTCGTTTTTTTTTACAAGAAACAGTTCAAAGCTTTATTTCTTCATAGTAATGGTCACTATATTCTTCGGACTTAAGTGCAATAGTTTTTTTCCATTTGGTTCATTCTGGAGGTCAAAGCATCAACTAAAAAATATGAGACGCCTTTAAGATTGCTCTTCGCCGATAATAGGATTTTATACCATCAGGGCACATTCATGCAACGTTTCGTTTCTTAATCTAAATCAGATGAAGTGAAAGCGAAACCAAATTTCGGAGAATGAAGGATGAGAAATTTCTAAATCAAACACATACAAAACGTGTTAGATGGAATCGGAATCAAAATTGTTTGTAGTTTCTTTTCAGGTGTATGAATCATATCAGAATTTAATACAATTTTGATTAGGTTGTTGGAATCAAAATAAAAATTGTATAAAATTTGAATTCGGATAACAAAAACTGAAACAAAGCAGAACTATTTTCTGTCCCTAATAAAAATATACGATTTTGGATTTCTGTTTTTCCAATGTGGGATATTATATTTTCAAAATATAAAATTCGAGTGGGCTGAAATACCATTTCATTAAGTAAAATTGTGATTCAATGTTACGACCAACCCGATCGGGTAGTTGGAATTGGAAAATTAATATGTTTTAAATGTATGGGAAATAATGGCAAATTGTTATTATATCTGTCACTTACTTATGTATTTCAAACTGAACTTCCGGAGGGGGTGGTGATGAAAATTTGTTCGCTATGTGCAAAAGAATCTCTTCCTTGACTCCGGTAGAGGCAACTTTCATGCGATCCTTGCCTGCGAAGAAGCCAGACCAAGGGGAATCTATCCAATCTTTGTACTGAAAAATGAGAATTGAAATGTTTTTCATTTACAGAAATAATAAACTAATAAAACCTAAATTTCACTTAAAGGGATAGGACGTTAAGTTTATGATTCTTTTCAATTTGCTTCACAACGAAAGTTGGGTTTTTTTTTGGACACAATTATGCTGTCCTGAATGAGTGTATTGCAAATATGATCCAAAATGATTTCAAATACGAAATTTTAAAAGTGAGTTTTAATTTCCTCATTCAGCTATAGTTTGTGGGATATTACAATAAGAGAGTTAAAAAAGGCTCGTTTTTTACTTTGACTAGCTTCTGGTTAAGGTGCTAAAGAGTTGTTCCTATTCCTACAAACACATCTTGTGATCTTAAATACCAAATTATATTGTTCATTTTGTCTACTATATTTTGAAAACTTATTATGGGTTCAATTTTGTACCTCGTCAAGTTAAATGTTTACCATCATTGTGGTTGGTGCCAAATACTTGTTTTCGACTTTTTAATGCGTTAAATTCTTCGATCTGAAAAGTAACATTACATTTTTATGATCTGATGCTGATGTGGCAAAATGAACATTAAACTGAAAAAAAAACAGATTTTTAAGTGCGCTCTGAAAAGATTGAATCACATCGGAAAACATCGCAGTCGTCAAAATTTGTATTTAGCATAAAAAAGAAGTTGATGCAATTATTTATAACTGTTCATCATAACAGACAATTCGAAAATGTTTGTTATCACTGGAAGTGGTGTGAAAAATAACGACATGTCTACTGCGGATGAAGTTCACTTTACCTTTCACTTTCCATAGTTTATGTCTTTCATGAAAATATTCTTCTTTTGAGTATCAAAGCTCAGGTCAAAAATAAATAGAATTAAATTGATGTTTTTTTAACTCACTAAGGGCTGGTCGATCATAACATTGACATTGGTATTTTCAATTTTTTTGTTTCACATTTTTGCATTCCACCCCCATAAATTGAAATTTTGCATAATATGTTTGTTCAGTGAACCAACCCATTCCTTTCCTACAAAAGTAATGGAATACCAAGCAATGAAAATCGATGCATTTTTAACTCACAGTTATTGATTGCTCCTTCACCGATTCTTCAAATCCCCGATCCAATATTTCATTATATTCTGCAACTTTGGCTTTAAATTCCTGTTGTGTGACCACCTTCTCCTTGATCAATCTGTCAGAATACAAATCAAGGACCGGCTTATGTTTCCGTATATTTTGATACATCAGAGGTTGTGTAAACATCGGTTCATCTGCTTCGTTATGGCCATTCCGACGATAACATACCAGATCTACAACTACATCAGTTCTCCAGTCTGCTCGCCACTCAGCTGCTAGGCCGCTTAAAAACACTGTAGCTTCAGGGTCATCGGCATTCACATGTAATATGGGAGCATTTACAACACGAGCCAAATCGGTGCAAAATGGTGAGGAGCGGTGAAATCGGGGATCTGTGGTAAAGCCCACTTGGTTGTTGACAATGACGTGTATGGTGCCATGATTCGTGTAGGCGGGCAAATCCGACAAATGTATACTTTCATAGACCACACCCTGGCCACAAAACGCAGCGTCGCCATGAATGAGAATGGACATAACTTTTCGTCCCTCAGAGTCGCCCTTGTAGAATTGTTCTGCTCTTGTTTTGCCCATGACAATGGGATTAACTGCCTCCAGATGTGAGGGATTTGCCACCAAAGCAATGCGGACATTTTTATTGGTAACACGATTCAAACGTTCGATATAGGTACCCAAGTGATATTTCACATCACCAGAACCCTGAAAAAGCATAACAATATTACAATAGATATGGATATACTGCAACAATTTTTTTTTCTATTTACCTGGTCTGTAGCCTTTAATGCTTTGAACTGGGCAAATATCTGATGCAGTGGTTTGCGACAAATATTGGCCAATGTATTTAAACGACCACGATGAGCCAAACCTATGATAAATGATTCCACGCCCAAAGCAGTTGATCTGTCCATGATTTCCTTGAGACAGGGTATTAAAACTTCGCAGCCCTCCAGACCGAAACGTTTTTCCGAGGACCATTTTTTGGCCAAGAAATTTTCAAAACTTTTAAGAAACACAAAATACATATCAATTGTTTGTACGCAAATTATATATAGTATATACAGGGTGGGCCATAAGGGTGTTGGCGGTTTAAATATTCAATTAAATTTATTTTTAAAAAGTAGAAGCATGGGAATTTTTAAGACTTAAAAATAATGTTGTCCAAATGGCTTCCCTCGGCTGCTTGACACTCTTGGAACCGAAGTCGCAAATTTTGGAAAACTCGTTGAAAAGTTGTTCTCAGTATTTTGTTACTTTCTTGAATAATGTTCCTCTTCAACTGCTCTAAATTGGTCGGATTATTCTCGTAGACTACCGATTTGAGGTAGCCCCATAGAAAATAATCGCATGGAGAAAGATCGGGGCTACGTGGGGGCCATTCAATATCCCCCCTTTTCGAAATTAATTTTCCAGGAAAGCTTGACGAAGTTAAGTCGGTTATTGGCATCATCGGGTTTTAATTCTTGGACTATCTGAATCTTATAAGCCTTCAAATGCAAATCACGTTTCAAAATTCGTCGTAAAGTTGTTCTTTTGACATCCAAAGACTGTCTTCTCTTACGTGTTGACTGTTGCGGATTTCGCTGAACTGAAACACGAACACGCTCCACAATGTCGGCTGATCTTGCAGAAACTGGGCGACCACGAACCGTAATTGGTACTGTTGAGCCGGTTGTTTCGAACATTCTGATCCATTTTCGTATCACATTGGCGCTTGGAACTTCACTTAAATCGTGTAAACCGTGTTCATGCCGATACAAACGTCGTGCAGTAATCACTGATTTATTGTTTTCGTAATACGCTCGGACACAAAATGCACTCTGCACTCCCGTGTACGGCTCCATAGCGATTACATTTCCAGGAAGCGGCGCAGCGAACAACATATCCCCCCCCCCCCCACCACGCGCCACGCGTTACCGAGAAA
>JAHXMU010000715.1:312709-346530 GCA_019455685.1 Philornis downsi | reverse complement strand
TTGAAGATTTAAACCGCCAACACCCTTATGGCCCACCCTGTATATGTTATATATAGTATAGTATTATATATGTAAGTATATATAAGTATACATATGTATATATATATATATATATATATATGTATATATATTTAACTTACGCCGTGGCTCGTATAAGACGTGCCAAAATCAGTTTCTTTTTTTGTGGTGTCATATTTAAGCAGCCCGGCTTCTCTATGCGATCCCTGATCCAAGCCCGTTTTTTGGGACAGAATATGTACATGTACTCTATGCCCATTGTACTACAGTATATTCTTTCCAAACGATTTATGATTTCACTAAAAATAACAGTATTTGAGTAGTTGGTTCCGCTTATATTCCATTTTAATATTATTACCGAAATGTTAATTCATTTTCATCACCACCTATACAGGTCGTTGCTCCTGTCAATTTAAAAGTTTGATCTAAATTTCTCTCCTCTTCAGAGAGGTGGGGGATAAAAGAAAAATTACATACTGTGATAGAAATTACTGGACAAAATTAAACGAGGCATTAAAATATCTATTAATAAAAAAAATAAATAATATACCATCCAAAAACATTTTATATGCGTCAAGAAACTGACAAACAACTGAAATTTCGGATTATTTATAATAAATCAATGTAAGTACGTGCTTTTTGTAAAGGACTATCCATTTCAGTGGATAGTGCAGATATGTTTTGGTTGTTTACATCATATCATCTTCTAACTTAAAGTCTCAACTCCAATACTTATAAAATACGCAGGAATGATCAAAAAATTTGAACGAAAAAAAATGTCCTATGGAATTCAAATTTCTTTTAAAAGAGCAAAGTAGCTCAGAATGATTAAGGTACTGTTGAACATCGTATCGCCAATAGCTTCAGGAAAGTTGATGAATTCGATTTTAACCTGCTAAAACTATAAGAGCGAAGAATTATATAGAGAACAACAATTAAATATTTGCAGATAGTTGATTTCTCTGCATTATTCCCACTTTTACAATTTTCTTGAATGGAATCTTTGAATGGAATTGTAGTTCTGAGTATCCAGATTCATTTAAAATTTACAAAGTGGTTCCAATACCTAAAGAACTGAATGCAAATGCTTTGGCTATGTACCGACCTATTTCAATTCTTTCTGCAATAGATACAATTTTTGAAAAAATTCTGTTTGATAAACTACAATTTTATTTTGATAGTAATAGCTTGCTGTACGATTATCAGTTTGGTTTTAGAAATGGCTGCAGTACACAGGAAGCCGTATTAAACGTCCTGAAATGTGTCTACAAGGGCCTAGATGATGGGTTTTCCGGTATGGCCGGAGTTTTCTTTGATTTTACGAAAGCTTTTGACCTGGTTGATCACAATTAAATGTTGCAAAAATTATCCTACTACGGTATTCAAGGGCAAGAATTATTATTATCCAAAAGTTACTTTTCAAATCGTAAGCAGTTTGTTGAAATGAATGGATCAAAGAGTTTAATCAGTAATGTTATGTATGGAGTCCCACAGGGTAGTGGTTTAGGACCACTGTTATTTTCTATCTATATTAATGATTTAAGAAATATTGGGTTCTTCGGTACACTGTTTATGTTTGCTGATGACGTCAGCTTGTTTTATCCATACAAGTATGATGAGGTATTAAAAACCCATATAGAAAAAGACGCATCCTTATTATTTGAGTTTCCAAGATTGAACAGACTTTGTCTCAACACGGATAATACAAAATTAATTCGTTTCCGACCTAATTCTGGAAACTTAAATAATGATTTTTGTGCTTACATTGATGGGAAGTTGACTATGGAAAGCCACAGTATTAAGTATCTTGGAGTTATCTTACAAAGCAATTTATCGTGCGACTTGCATATTAATTCCATTAAGAGGAAAGTAGCGCCAGCAATTGGGATTCTCTTTAAGTTAAAAAATAAATTATATGTAGATGTAAAGACGAAACTTGTCATATATCATATATATCTAATACATGCTCATTTTAGTTACATGGTCATAGTCTACGCGCACAATAAGAGCAGCAACTCATTAAAATCACTACAACGTATGCAACACAAAGCTTTGAAAATTGTGTTCAGTTTACCAATGAGATATTTGACAACTGCACTTTTTAGACATGTGTGTCCTGATATAATGCCGATTTCGGGTCTGAATTTGTATCAAGTTTTGATGTTTGTTTTTAAATGCATTCACAGTATTGGGTACCACACTATATATTTTCAGCCAAATCAATCTTACGTTAATACAAGAAATAGAAATAATATTAGAATTCCACTTTGCAGGTTGGAAAAGACCAAGCAGCGCATAGATTACGTAGGTACGCTTACATATAATAATCTTCCTGCAACTTTAAAAAGTATTGATCAGATTGGGTTGTTTAAAACAACATGCAAAGAGTATACCTATATACTTAATGATGTTGAAACACTTTTAACGTAATGTATATATTTACATACATATAATTTTAAATAATTATAAATTAATAGGAAAATAAAAGTAATGTAGTAAATGAATTGTTATTTTCGTACATAGGATTTTATCGAGTGCTAACTTGCCCCAAAATAAGCCTATAGGCGCTGGGGCCTCAATTATATTGTATTATAAAATATTGTACAAATTAACTGAATAAAAAAAAAAAAAATTTGGGCGTAAAAGGCAAATTTATATAATATTCATACATTTTTTGTCAATAAAAGTTACTAAATTCACAGGATAGTATTAGAGAAATAGCATTAACTGGGAATTTTATTTTAAATTTTAGGTTATAAACTATATCAATATTCCTATATATCAATAGGAATCAACACATTCACAACATCAGCATTAATTACTACTAGAAATATGTATACCTAAATTTGTCAGGATATAGAGAGTTTGCAAAGAGAGTACAAGAGAGACAAAAGATGTATACATTATTTTGAATTTTTGTTTATCTAGTACATCACTAGAGTAAGTGGCTACATAAATTCTATTGCCTTGTTAGATAAAATCAATAGATTGAATGGTTGCTATTGAAATCGTATTATGATATTTTTAAAAATATTAAACAGAACATCGCAATTATAATTTATACATTTGAAAATCAGCTAAAACTTTGTAACCGTATTCACATGCATAGCAGCATCATTGGCATACTTTATATAAACCTTAATTTCAATAAAAAATGAATTTCACTAAACTTCAGAATTTACAAAACTGACGGCTATGTTCGAATGATGTGGTCTTTCTATTTTGGGTTATATCCTTTTAAGTAAGCAGAACCTTTTGCAAAATTTCATAAGGAACTCACAACTGCAGACATAAGTCAAGAATTCCGGCATAGGTCAAGTATTCCCCGGTTAGACCATCGAATATCCTTCTAATGGTAGCGCCTTAGATTGCTGTTACTGACACTACTCATATTATCTATTTCACCTTATTTAGCAGTTAGTAGTTTTTGGCAGCTCCAAAGCTGGGATTATAAAAGAAAAATGTCGTCGAAACCCCAAAATTATTATAAAGACCACTAGTTAAGGATAAGTCTTCTCTCTTTACATAGAAGATGCTATTATTCGATTGGTACATACCGTCGACAAATATAATTCTAGTTTCACTGCCATCTAGGATATGTGATGGTCTGGGCAATGATGTACTCGACGCAAAAAATATGACATCTACTATAGATACCATGCTGAAAGGCATGGATTTAGGGAATCCCTGTAAGAGATCGAACAGCCACAATGTAAGGGCTAAAGGGCTAAATATTTTTCTCCCACGCACATTTATTTTATGTGTGTCTATAAGAAATATACTGCTGCTGATACGGATACGACATTAAAAGGCGGTTTTTATGCCAACATAGATCGAAAAAGCGAGGTTAATCCAGCAGTCGGCGAATTTCGTCCACATAATTACACCTGTTGTAATGGTTTCAGTCAGATTCAGATCCAAATAAAGATATCCATTAGGCAATTTAGCTATTCTGATATTCTGAGATAGTAGGTGGAACGCAAGCTTCAAGTGCAATGGAGGCACATGCAATAAGTGGGGCCGGTGTAGATTATTTGCAGCTAAAGTAAGCACGAGATTGAGCAGAGCGAATAGAAGTAAGGAAATTTAGACTTCACAAAGCTGCATATTTTCGAAATACTCACAATCTATTCTATGTCTGCGACACGAACATCCTAATCCTGGCACAGAGGTAATATATTGTTGCATGACAATGAAAACCCTGGTTCAGACAAACCTTAATATGATGTAGAATATCGCATTAGGTTTGGGGAGAGTAATGCTGCACATATAGGAACGCTGCAGGCTATTGTAATTCATGCTGAAAGCGAATATCATGAAGAGCGGAAAAGAGAGACAGATCGTTTTCTTCAACGAAAAAATCAGTTATGGAAAGATCTATAGAGCGAGAGTATAGAAAAGCACAGGAATAAAAGTAAAACCTTAAAGTTTTTTTTTACTAAAGGACAGAAGTTAAGGTAAGAGGTTCCTCTCCTGTAATGACAATGATGGAAATCTGGTAATGGTTACGCAGAATACGCTATAAATATGCAGAGAACACTTACAATTTTCACAGTTCCAGAAAGCAATGTAAATGAAGAGAACACTTTAATTATCGGCAAGGTTTAAGAACAACAATGGCCAGCCGTCACGTCTTTTGCGTTGATTGATTTTACAATTTGACTAAACGAATGTATCATGATTGGAATCTAGACATAGTAAAAAAGGCGATCCAAATTTTCGCAAGATAAATCTTGAGCCCATTGTGAATAAGGTCCCGCTATATTCAACTTTCAACCATGTTACTGCAGCCATCTCAAGTGTTGAGGAGTCGACAAAAATAGGCCAGGCCGTAAATGAGGATAAACCAAATTTACTTGGTCGCAATAATAAAAGGTATATAATTGCGGATGGACCAAAATGCTCCAGCACAAAAGGTGAACTCGATGGGTGACGAAATTTTAAATAAAGTCCGTTGAAAGAACCAAGCTTTTGAACCACTGTCAAAACTTGATGCGACGAGTTGAAGGAGCGACGAAGGGAAGGAGTTGCAGTAAATGCAAAAACAACAAAAAAATATATCCGACAACTGTAATAATAAAGAAGATACCCAGAACTGTCTAGAGATTTATATCGACAAATACTGCGGCCAAAACACATTTTGCCAACGGCAAAAATTACAATCGACTCAGAGAATAGATAAATGTTTTCAACAGGAAATGTGGTCCGATATGAGCCATTAGATAAATTTGTTACACTCATGGTACAAAGTTTGCCTTTCATTCTACTTAGATCAATATAAGAAGGACAATTAAGTCCTGTAAAAATTTGCAAATTCGCCACACTAACCTTTAAAGAATTCCGCTTTAATGAAAACATTTTCATTAGCATTTAATTGCATGCCGCAACGGGTTATGGTCTTTTTGTGAGATACTATTCCCAACGGGTCCAATGTTGCCGCCAGAAATCCACGAGTTTGATAACTACGTATAATATCATGCACTAATATGTGATCATCGATTGCCTTTTGAGCCATAGCACTACCGCCACTGCAAAACTGAGACATTGGCATAAGATTCCGTTGAGGATATTGCTCACTGGGTACGGGTTCATAAACCCCTGAACGAAAATAGGCATCCCAAGACTAAAGAAAATTAAAATTAAATCGATTAAAAAAAAAGATATTTTCAACAACAAGGATTAACCAACAGTGTGAACGCAAGTGGAATCTCGTGCCCAAGCCCTATACATGTCCTCGACATATGTTGCATTTGTGGCACCACCCACAGTCGTAGGCAACTTGGAAGCGGAAGGATCCTTCTTGGCAGTCTTTGCAGCCCTACGTATTGGCAATACATTTTGGACTCTTCGTGCAGACTCCTGTAGAAAAATGTATTATTATTTTTTTTTGTTTAATAAAATGTTCTCGTCTTACCTCCAGCAAAACTCTCCTTGTTTCCAGACATGTTGAAAAATATTTATTTGCTATTACGAGAGTATTTAAATGTTTGGCTCTAAGTTTAACCATTATTTGCCGTTTGCAGCGATTCCTCTTAAAGGAATTTTAAAATCCACCAAATTTTTTTCTAATTTCTTTTAAAAACTGCTCCAAATACAGCAATCACTTTTTACAAAATAGATTTAGTGAAATTTAAAATAACAAAAAGTATTTCCAATGTACAACTATTTTCCGGAAGTTCCTAATGGCTTCCAATACCTATCAATTCAAAATATTCTATAAATTGAAACCATATTTTTTCAGATGACAATAAAATTGTCAGCCATAATTTTCGAAAACGTAATAGATTTATGTAGTCCCTAAATCGGTTAAAGTAGATTCGAATGTCGGAATATCCTTCAAACGATATAATAACTTTTAAACCACTTCGAATCAGTTCCAAATTTTTTCAGACAAAACGTTCCAAACAAGACTTATTTGAAAAAGTGGACACCATAAAAAGTGGAAAATCTTTTGTATCGATAATCCTGCCTTTAAATATCTGACTGTTAGAATTTCCATCCAAAGGAAATAAAAATGTATTTAAAAAAAATCCTGTGAGGGTCTGTATTAAATAGACTTTTTATTTCACAACTTTTTATTATTGCTTAAAAAACATTAAAAGTGAATTACATTAAAATTAATTAAAACTAAATGAATTAAATTGTAAACAAATCCACTTTTTAAAAAATGTACTGCAAAAGTACAGTTTACTTGTAGGAAAGTACACTTTTCCTGCAGGGAGGCATACTTTTCATATGGAAGAGAGCACAATTCTTATAGGGAAGTGTGGGTTTTTTACAAAAAAATGCACTCTTTTAGAATTTTTGTGAAATTGTGAAAAAAATTATATGTACACTTAATAATGAAAAATTTTCGGACATAAAAGCAGATACAGCAAGTTGCACTTTCAACTCAGAAAAATATACTTTTCATACAGAAAAATGCTCTTTTCATACACAGAGGACAAAAAATATGAACCATATTGAAACTGAAACGAAAATAAGGAAATTTAGAGACGTCACTCTCAGTTATTTATTATTTATTTTGTTAAGATCTCTAATAGCTCAACACATAAATATTAATCTCAATATTGTAAACTTGACTTTGTATTAAATTTATAAAATATCGCAAAATGCGACCTTCCAACAGAGCGTCTATTCTGAACGCATTTAAACAAAGTTTACAATTATTTATTTTTGCCACGAGCACAAATCTATAGAGGGAGTTTGAATTAAAAATCAATTGTTAATTGTTATTAGTAATACTGTTTAAGAAATTGGCTGCCACAAATTTGTTTTATCGTACGTAAAAGACAGCAACGTTAAAAGAGAATCCTCTTAAATTCCGTCTAGTTTCAACAAAACACTGCACCGAAAATTGTCCAATAAATTGATATCAAGAGACTCAACATTGCATTGGCCTCTAGCTTATTTCAGTCCAGCATAAATATATGTCCTCACCCAAATTTATGCCGATACTATAGGTATATATTTTCATGTTTGCATCTATATTATTTTCCGTTGATTATAGTTACTACAAGCGTTTGTTTGGTGTGATCGCGGATTCGGACTCCAATCTTCCTTTAATTGGCGTTCGCCATGATGGACTGATAAACACTTCTAGTCGTCGAGCTATCGGCAAGCCCAGTGAAAGCCTCTAAATTTAATGTTCAGGATTTGGTGTAGTGTAAATACTCGGTCAGTTGTCTATTTACTAGGTCGAAAGCCACAGCGAAGAGGTCTAATTTGGTCGTATATGCGATGGGCAAAAGTTTTTATTGTACTTTGGAAGTTCGACTTTTAAGGTACGAATTTACATATATAGATTACTTTCAAAATGAATGAAATTGTAAATTAAGGGTGATTTTTTAATCGTAGTTTTTTTTTTTTTAATCGAATAAAACACTCAAATTTGCATCATATACTAAATTTTTTTATTGGAGTCGATAAATTGGTCTTTGCCATTTAATTTTTAAAGGTGATTTCAGGTAAATGTCGTCCGCGGCTCCGTCTCAAAACGTCCACTCGGAAGGTCTAATTTTTCGTCACTTTTTCGAGCATTTCGATCTGTATTCCACAAATAACGCGTGTTATGTTATCCTGTAAGGCTTCAATAGTGTTCGACTTGTCCACATAGACAAACAACTTGACATAACCCCACAAGAAATAATCAAGAGGCGTTAAATCGCAAGATTTTGAGAGCCAACTCACAGGGTCAAATCGAGAGATAAGCTGCTCACCAAATTCATCCCTCAACAAATCTATTGTTTCACGAGCAGTGTGGCATGTTGCACTGTCCTGATGAAACCACATGCCAAATAAGTTTAACTCAGCCAATTAGGGCAAAAAATGGAGTATTACCACTCGATATCGTTCGCCGTTGACGGTAACGTTTTTTCCACGGTCGTCTTTGAAGAAAAATGGACCGATGATGCCACCGGCCCATAAACCACACCAGACTGTCGTTTTTTTCGGGATGCATCGGTAATTCATGTATGACATGTGGCTGTTCATCACTATAGATGTGACAGTTTTGCTTGTTTACGTATCCGTTCAGCAAGAAATGATCCTCATCGCTAAACACAATTTTTCGATAAAACAGCGAATTTTTATTGAGCTTTTGTAAGGCCCATTCACCAAAAATTGGACGTTGTGGTACGTCATTCCATGATGAAATGGCAGAGTCTACTGTACACTATTCACTTTGACAGATGACGTTTGGACGCCATTACCAATCAGTGTGCCAACCTGAAAAACTTAAATCTTAAAAAAATCACCCTATGTGTTTATTAGACCGCATTTAAAAATGATCCAATTGCAGTATTAAAGATTACCAAACAAAAAGTTTCGTAAGCATCATTTCGGAATAAGCAACATATTCCATTATTATGAAAACACTATACTATTTATAGCATTCCTTAGATAAATCTAAAATTAATCTTCAGTTCTGCGGGGTGTTCCCTTTTTTGTAAAATATCCAGTTCGTCAATTTTATCGTTTTCATCTTGGCAAGTTTTTTCAAAACATTTTTTATGTTTGACTTTTTTTATGGTGACTTTTGCTATTTTCTTTCCTTTTACTTATTACATTTTCAAAGTTCTTTGTTTCCTTTCCCACTTTCTCCACTTTTGTCCAAATGTTGTCACTTGGACTACTTTTAAAATAAGAATGAAGGGCATTCTGCTGAACATGTCCTATATAAATCAAGAACAACTCCAACAATTCGATCAAAAAAGTGAGTTTGTTTTCTTTCCGATTCGTTTATTTTTATAAATACAACACTTATTTTAAGTAAATTTTTCATCTATTATGTTTACCATTTACAATTATCATCCAATACTTAACCATTTTCTCCTTCCCAATAAAAGTTCAAGTGATGCATTAACCAGACGTCTATATTTCTGGCATAAAGACTTCTAAAGCGTGCAATTTATAGGCTACAAATCAAGTTTGTATACTGTGCAATTTTATATTGTTCATAATTTTTAAAGTTTATTTACTTAGTACCTTTTTTTATAAATAACAAACATTACATTCTCAAATTTTCATTTTGTTGGTGCACGAAGTTTCGCCATCATTAAGATTCATCAACTATTATATCGTACATAACTAATCTTATTTTGGTTACGATAATGCATAAACCGTTTTTAAACGGTTCATTTGTCGTCCGCTCTTAATATAATATCTATAGAAGTAAGTGCAATTGTTTCATTACTCCGCCACAAGTTGTGTAGGTATGCGTGTATTTGTAAGTATATATATATAATTTTGTAAAGTTTTGGTATTTTATCCGCTTTTTAGTCATAACAAAATTGTGTCAAGGATAAAACCTTAAAGGACTAAAGCTTTCTTGTTTTTTCGCTTTTTTCCATAGAAAAGAAAAAATAGTTTTCTTTGCTACCTTCAAAGGTATTCCTATTCTTAGCGTTTCGTTAAAAAATATCATTATATAAGTAAAACAAAAACATATATAAATATACGAGTTACATCATTTAAAATATTTAAATGTGGCGATGATTTCCTTGCTCTTCTCGTTAACATGATTTAATTTCTTAAGTATTATCAATAAATAATATCGATTATCACTCGTATTCTTCTTTTGATGATTTTTGTTTGGTTTCTTGTGTAAAAATTTATAAATGATATCGTAGTTTTGGTTAATATTCCGTAAACATTACAAAGGATACTTGTCGAAAGCTGTTCAATAGAAAAACTGATATAGAAAGGCAAATAAACCTCAACAGGGATCATATGCTATGGAAATACTATTCAGACTGAAATCGTGTTCTTTGGAAATAGTAAAAGGTCATATAAATGAATCATCCCACAAGTCATAACAGTACCGATAAATCTATGATACACAAAATTTTTGACGAATTTGCACTTTCGCCATACTATAAGTCGCTGAGAAAACATGATAATTAAATTCCTAATTTTAAGTTGCAAAGTACCTTCTTCTTTAGCTTTTATTCAGTATAGTATTATACATAAATATGAATCATGTGTTGTGAATATACTTCAATACCTTTCACCCGAATAGTATTAAATTTTGGTAAGCTATTGTTTATGTTGCTGGTCGCAGTTAATGTGCGAATATTTCAGTCTGAGTTCGTGAATGCCCAGACTATGCGTGATTCAATGTAATAAAATAAAAACAGTTCCTCACTAAATAACGGCGGACATTAAAAAGTTGATACGACCTAAAACGAGGTGGTGCCCTTTTTTTCAAAAGTTTTACTTCATCAAATTGAATGTCATTGTATGTTAGCTTCGCAATGACAACGCTGGATTTATTTAAGTTTCATTATAGAGCAAATTTATACAAAAGGACGATCGCTCATATATTTTTCGGAAAAACAAGATAATGAGCTATAAACTTGCCTATCTCTAGCTGTTGCGAAAACATGTACAGATCCAAGCTTTGTTGGAGGCTAGAATAAGAAAAGAAGAAGCTCGGAAAAGGAGATTGAGAAATACATTAAAAGCAAATAAGAACGTAACTACTAATGGAAAGCATTGCCTAAGCCTCATCAAACCAAGAATGCTGTTAAAATATAAAGATTCCGGGTTGTTTACAAAATCATTTGCTTGGAACAGCAAACGAGTCAGGTATGTAACTCTAACTCAGTTCTTACGCGATGACAGAGACCTGCCGAGAGCTTTTTATACTCCCAATGAATACTACGAACTTCGGCAAGTATTTTTAACAAAACAGCTTCATTATAGAACGCACAAACAAACGATAATAACAATTTACAAAGATAACTTCCATTCATCATGATTGGACAGCATTAACTAGTTTTTGGTTCAGTCCTTCGAAATTCTCTCTCTTTTTAAATGCGTTCTTCAATGTCCCATAGTTTCTCATAATTTCTTTTCCTATATAAAATAAATCCAAATTTTGCAATGGAATTCCGTTTGCACAAGTTTTCAACTGCCCTTCCATTTAGCAGAAATTGACTTTAAACAAAATTCGCAAACAGAAAATTTGATATTAGAGGCTAATAAAGAGTTGGTCCGAAATGAAATTAATCCTGTGATAATTGTTTGGTTCCGAATTTTTGATTTTGGAGCGTTATACATCAAATTTAATTGAATCAAGGATATAAAGCAAAAATAAGTCATTTTAAAATCGAAATAAAATTAGTTTCAATGAATATCAGCTGGTATTGACCTGAAACAGAAAAATTCCCCATAGAAAATACTTATAAATTCTGTAAACAGAAGTCATCCTTCCTCAAATTTTGCATCGCTATTACGTTTTGCATTTTCCATACAAAATGCAATTCCTGCAAATCGAATTCTGTTTGAATAATTATTTCCTTCGCAATTCGGCTTTGCAGTAGTAACTCAAATGATCAATTTTTAAATTTGACATATAAGGCTTTGATAAAACAACTTGAAAATTGTATTAATAGTGCAAAATTTACTAAATGGAATTTCGTTCGATGTTAACGCCAGCTATAAAATATGAAAATTTTGGAAACCAGTTCTAAATAAAACCTATGGTTTTCATATTTGATGTGCGCGAAGTGTGGCAGATACAATATAGGACACCCCTAGATTTCGATCGATTGGAATATAAACCGTGACTCCATACCAGAGCAGAAACGCGAACCTTGCCACTATGTTACCTGCTTTCTGAAACTTCAGGTGGAATCATATTTAAACACCTATGACAAAATTTGAATGAAATCAGATGAAACTCGTGGCCCTCAGACTTGGATTTTCAAGTTTTTGGGCAAACGGTGTATTCATACCAATATGTTACGTCGATATTTGTTAAAAACATATCTTCGCTAAATTATCGGTTGACAAGATAAATATTTGCAAACGCAAACGCACCCTACTTGATTTTGTCTTCGAATTCGAACAGCTACAGTCACGGGTCCAAATTAAGATTTGGCCTCTGGTCTACTTATACTCAAAACAACAATTGTGTTGTGGAAAACAATTTATGAAGTGCACACAGTGCACTTGGGATCGAAAAATGGGAAATTAATGTTTTATTTAAAACAGTAGAATATATATTCGAGCATAAGCCCTGTATCCTGTACATAGCCTTTCCTTACTTCCGGGTTACTACGAAATTACTTAAATCGATCAGTTACATATCAAACAGCTCAGATAACTACTGTAAAAGCTATGCCTATTCCGATATTTTTTATAATAAATTTTCTTAAATATATCCACGCTATATATTCTCGTATATAAACAAATATATATGTGTATATACATATATTTTGCTTGGCCTACAAACGTTCATATATATGAAAAGTAAAAAATAAATAAATGAAAAACATTGATTTTTCTTTTCTTTTTTTTTTTTTTTGATTTTCAAAGAAGAGGCACAAGAATTTTATTTAAGAAGAAGCAGAAAAAAATGATGAAATCGTAATATAGAAGAAACAGAGAAGACAACTATAATACTTCAACGCAACTAAAAACTAAATAAAACAACACTGCGTATGTGAGAGAGAGAGGGAGACAGAGAGTTAATTATATAAAACATTTGATTTAAACAATTATTATGATGAAGACAATAAAAATTTATGCAAAAAAATACATTTAATAAATCCCTGATAATTATTTTTAACATGCTTTATAGATGTTTACTTAAATAAAAGAAAAAATAAAACGACTTGTTTAATACAAAACGAAATAATGTGTATAATTTTTATAGGTCTTCGTGTTTATTTTGTTTTTTCTTTTATAATTAAAATAAATAATAATTAAAAATAAAGTGTATGATTCATTTTCATTAATAAACTTTTGGATTCGCGTTTGTTTAAGAGTTTCCTTGGTTTTAAAAGGATGATTTGAAAAGTGGATTCCCTTTTCTGAGTTTCCCTTGCTAGTAGATTTTTTTTTTGTAACGTTGCTTTAACTACTCTTTCCATAATTTACAAAATTAGCTAAGATCTCTTTCGTTAGTAGTTTGCAAATAAGAGTTTAAATTCTACTTAGTAAATAAAGGTAAGAATGGAGCTGTGATTGATAACATTTGTCAAATAATGAATAAAAACAAATACTAAATTAAATTAACACAAAAAACATCGTATCGACTCCATTATGTTCATTCGTTAAAGTAAATCCACTATATCACTAGATTTAAACTGTTGTTGTGAAAATATATAATAAAATATAAACATTTGCTGATGGTGATGATTATTGATTCTATGCTCAATCAATCAATGATCGTCTTCGGTCTAACTGAGTAAACCTTGTAGGTTCATCAAAAAAGAAGGAAAGAGTGTGTGAATATTGTGTTACTTAAACACTGATGGCATCGTTTAATAAAGTATTCAATTCGCGTATATGTTGAGCCTTGGAACCGGTAGCAGTCGAAGCACCACATTGACGACCAGCGTAGCTAATAGGAGATAATATACAAGGTAAATAGAAAAAAAAGAGAAAAAGAAGAAATGTTTTAAATGTTATTGAAAACATCTTGTTTGGTTCTAATAAACATTAATTACAGTCAAAGATAGACTTTAAAATTAGTCTAGTTTATAGATCTAGAGGCAGGATAGTAAAGATATAATACTGTCGTTTTTTACACCAAGCAAAATATATGTGGTTATGTACAAATGCAATGATGGCTAATGTGTAGTTATTTTTAATGTTAATTGTAAAAAAAAAACGCAATGGATGATGTTTTCTAATGGGAATCGAACCGATTAACGTAATTGTCTCTATTATAGTGCAACAAAAAGTAAAACTCTGATTTTGTTTTCAGTTTAGCACCATAAATTTACTTGATTTTCATTTGTAATCTTAGTTTACTGGATGGCATACGCGTTTATGAAATTTCTGTTTTCTAATGTAATTGTATGTATTGATTCTGAGAGTGCATTCATTGTATTATGACTATCACATATGTGAATCGAAGTAATGAATCGAAATATGAAATCATGCACATATGTACATGAGATATATGTACTAACAACAATATAAATAAATGAAACAACATAGTCGACTGATACCTAAAACCAATAGAATAAAATACACTATGAAACAGATAGGGGTTTCAATTTATATAATGTAATTAATTTACATAAATTTCAGGCATTTTCGCTACAAATCGACTTGACCTATTTGGTCTTATTTCCTGATAAATGCATGCAATGCATTCAAAAGAAAAATTCTACGCGTTGCATCCAAATTTGGCTTTAGAATTTCTAAAGTACTTCACGAAAAAGCCCAATTCTTTTTGTCAAAAAATGAAATCTTCCCTAAAATATTTGCCATTGTTTCTACTCCCCAAAAATAGAACATAAAACCAAGCTAAATCAACAGACGGTTTGCTTAAACAAAGAACATATACTTCAAAAATTAAATTGAATTAAAAAAAACAATGCTTTCTAAAACCACTTTATGCAGCGCAATACAGCTTTCGTGGAATTCGACATGGCCTCTAGTGGAAACGATGAAACTACTTTAAAAAATTGCACTATTTCCAATGCTGTCCAGTTATTGAATTTTATAAACGGGACAAACTGAAATAGAACTAGTTTATAGACTGGTGGAAATTTCATTAGCCAAATTGTTCACCTCGTCGGAAAAGGTCAAGCTAGTTCCAATTCAATAACATATTTATATTTATATATAGTATATATAATATATAATTCTATACTATTCGTGAACTAGCGAAAAATGAACTAACTTAAGTGCCAACAGTTCGTGAAAAAAGCACAAATTGCAATGAAACAAGTTCTTAGGGATAGCGAAATTGCATTTAAACTATTTGAAAATATGTATCAGACGATAATTTCAAAACCAGTTGAAACAAGCTCACAGGCATAAACTGAACCAGAAGGAAATTTATGTAATTGTTTTTCCTAACTTATTGAAAAAAAAAAAAAAAAAATACAATTCTACGTCATAAATGTTCAATTGTTTATAACACTTTGTACACAAGTTAGTTCTAATTTGCATATGGTTCCATGACACGTCAGTACAGTACCAGAAGTATTACGTTTTTCTTACGTTATTTAATATAGAAGTGTGTTCAAAAAATAAGGTGAATTTTCATTTTTCTCAAGAAATACTTATTTAATTCATCAATTTCTATTTTATCTCCTTCAAAGTAGTCCCCCTCAGATGTAATACACTTGTGCCAGCGTTATTTCCAATTCTCGAAGCAGTTCTGATATGCACTTTTATGGTATGTCTTCGAGCTCTCTCTCTCTCTCCTCAATCGTCGCAAAACGCCGTTCTTTCATGGGTGTTTTCAATCTTGTGAACAGTAAAAAGTCACAGGGGACCAAATCTGGTGAATACGGTGGCTGAGGGATAAAAACTGTGTTGTTTTGGCCAAATAATCTCTCACAAGCAAAGACGAGTGAGCATGTGCATTATCATGATGCCAAAGCCATGATTTCTTTCCACAATTCTGGGCGTTTTTTTCGTATTGCTTCACGCAAACGGCGCATATCTTCAAGGTAATACTTCTTATTTACGGTACAATCTTGTGATAAGAACTCCTGACGCACTACGCCACGGTAATCGACGAAAACAGTAAGCAAAATCTTGACATTTGATCGAACGTGGCGACCCATGATTCGTCACCAGTTATGACCTTTTTAAGCAAATCTGAATCGTTGACGTCATTCAACAATTCCTGAGCGATATGCTCATGCGACGTTGTTTTTGGTCAAAATTCAGCAATTTTGGAACGAACTTCGCGGTCACACGCTTCATACCCAAAATTTCCGAAAAAATTGCATGGCATGAGCCAACCGATATGCCGACATTCTCTGCAACTTCTCTAATTGTGATTCGACAATACAATTTTCTTCACTATCTCAACATTTTCATCGGTTTTTGATGTACATATATTTCGGCATCCAGAGCGAGCATGGTCATTCACACCTTCTCGACCTTCTGTGAAAAGCTTGTACCACTTGTAAACATTTTTTGGACTCAGAGTACTCTCACCGTATGCCACAAACAACATTTCATTAATTCCATTTTTTACACAAAATTTGATGCAACTTCTTTGATCCGAACACGCCAAACACTTGTCTTATTTATGTCTCTCACAAACAAACTAAACATGCCATATTGATAAAACCGTCAACATATCTTCGAGACGAGTGTACCAACGTAAAAAAAATAATAATCGAAAGTCGAATGTACGTAGCCTGCGAAATTTGAAAATTTAACTTATTTTTTGAACACACCTCGTAGAATTAGTTCAAAATGCACACTTTTTCCATTTTTATATGGACAGAAACAAAGCCTATGGTGCACAAATGCTGAAAAATAATACTATAATTCCGAAAATTTCAATAGGTAGCGCAGAAAAAAAGACATTCCAATTATTATTTTATTATAGGAATAAATAGGGGAAAAATTGGAAATCGAGAAATCGGTAGATTAAACTAAGACATTTCGGAATCAAATATAAGCATTGTTACAATCCATGATTTACTTTACTGGTGAAATTATTTTGGATTTGGTCATCTCAATTTCTCTGCATCAACTCTAGTCTTCGAAATACCGAAGAAACAAGCACCAAAAAAGTGTTGTTTTTGTCATGTTTGTCTGGAAAGCCCATAAGAAATTTTGAAGCCAGCAGCGATAGACCGGTTAACCGTTTACAGGAATGCATTAGCTTTGCCTCTATCACATTTGACTTTAGCTTTTTTCGCACCTAATATTTAGCATCACTGATTTCGTTACTAACACTATGCTTTTACTTCCGTTAAAACCACAATATTGGACTAAATTGGTCCGAGAAATTTGAAAAAATGTGTTATTTCTCCGAATTTCTCATTTTCAACACAAAAACCAACTTGTTATTTTTCTACATATTATGGAAAATAGCATCAAAAAATATTTCGTTTTTTTTTCTGATAAAACTTATATAATAATATGGATTGATCTTGGATAAATCAAATCAGTTTCCAAAAATTTAGTATAACGTATTGTTCGAGAGATATCATAAAAATGTTCAACGAATACCCATACATCCCATGTATGAGATATGAGAGAGCTAACACGCTTTCTATTTTAGGACTCATTCAACGGGATACACGTTTTTACGACGGCTCAGAACATCACAGATTAAGAAGCATTTACTGGACTTGTTGATTACTCGAAGTGTTCGTCAGACACATCGAGATACCTGCCGCTTAAATATTGATAGATGATTGTACTGGACATTGAACTCACTGTCATACGAACGAACGCGCCACGTTCAATCGCTATAAAAATGTGCATTCTTTGTTAAATTGAAGGCTATAAAAAACTTAATTTTGAGGTGAATAACAAGGCAAAATTTCACTATTCCATAGATGGGGCAGGGATTATCCCACATACCTTTATTCAGGCTCATTGAAACACAGTTATTAAGTAATGACTTGTTCGATCTTCAAATTAAGAAGCCTTTGCTAGCAAATTAATTAAATGCCAGAAGTTTAATGACATGAGCAAGCCTGTTGTGTTTTTGCAAAAAAGGTAAATGTTCATATGTTTTTGAAAATTAAAACAGAGAGTGAACTTGCAACAAGTTATCGTGCATATAACTTTAACTTCAAGCAACGATTTAAGCATCTACATTGCTTTGAATGGCATTCAGACAAATATTTCGAGCGGTTAGTAAGAGATTCTTGACAAGGTTAGTAAAAGATGTTCAAACTGGCCTCCGTAATCATCGTGGAACAGTATTTTCCCTTCAGCTAATAATGCGTGTAAGCTCAGAATGTGAGAACACCTTCAGTATTCCATTCATGGCAATTTTTGCATTAGCAACAAAATAAAATAAGGACGAGGAATATTCAAACGTGCCCGTATAAATATTAACATAGTCTAATTGTGAAACTGACCGTCACATAAAAAAAAATTCAATGATTTAATAAAGATAACTGGAAAGCAGTTATGGACTTTACCAGGCTTGCACGATGGCGAAGAATCGTGAACTGATCATCATGAAGAATTGCATTCTATTTATGAGAAAAATTCGTCATATAATAATATACGGATATATCGATATCAATGAAGTGTTTCGTATGTATGAATCATCCATCACACAATTTCGCTAAGTTTTATTTCTTGTAGTACTAGAAGTCATCCAAAAATTCCAATCAAAATTTTGTCGGTGGATCTTATAGGAAAGAAGAATTATTTTCATGGCCGCTGTAAATCTGTCTCTTTCTCCATGTTTTAATTTTCAAGAACCTTCGTTAGTTTGAACATAACGTTTCTAATTGTTTGCTGGAAATATGTTAATCACAACAACAATGGCCGTAATAATAACAAAAATCATTATAATTTTTGGAAACTTGAAAGATTCAGGGAAAACCCTTAAGTACTATTAACGTTCTCTCGGTACATATTTCAATCACATTTGTTCTCGCCTGTATGTGCCCTTATAAAGTCGTTTGCAGTTTTGTTTTTTGTTATTAGTTTTCGAGATGTGAGATATCCACATCACTTACACTAGCCTTGTAAAATTTAACGGTCTATAATATTATGGTGGAAGTATCCAGAATGAGCTTGGTTGTTGCTTGGGGGAGAGCTCGATACGATTAGTATTCGCAAACTTATGACTGATAAACTATTCAAACTCAAAATATATAAATATATATCATAGTCAACCAAGGTATTTAATTAACTATATCGTTATTATTGTGAAAACGTTTTAAAATTTAAGAGCATATTACAACATATGTGTCTAGTTAAGATAAGTTGTAAACATTCATGTGAAAATGCCCGAAATTTTGACAAACTCCTTTCCCATAATACAAGGGAAAGGTCCAAGGAATATTCGTATACCTATAAATAAAATATTCGTATACTTGGAAAATCTAACAAAAAAGTAGGAAATAAATGTTGAACGTACTTGCTGACATCAATGATTCCCAAAATTATTCCACCTGTTCAGCCCTCAACCTAATATTTCCCAATTTACTCCGAATTTCTATGAACAAATTACGGATGATGCATCAAGTGGGAAAACAATGAATTTTATGATCATGATTTGCAAATTATTTAACAGCACAATATTGGTGAGTTAAGTAAGTAACGCAATATAAACAACATGCATTAAAACTGGAAAGTTTAAATACAAATACATCAAGGAACGCAGACATATTAGACAGGACAAACAATAAATAAGTAACTGGCAAAAGTATAATGAATAATTCCAAATGTATGGAACTTTTTTTTTTGTTTGATAGACCCATGCCAAGGAAAACAAATTAAAAAAAAAAACAAGGTTTCTGCTAAATGCCAATTAAAAACAAAACTAGAAGCAGAAAATTTTGGAAAACACCGTTAATATGTATATAAAAAAAATAGTAATAGAAGAGTTAGTGAATAACTAAAAAATAACGTCAATATGAGAGGCCTTCATCTAAATAAGTGTGCCATTAGAAACATTGAAGAAAATATTTATTTCATTAATCATCAAGATCCCGCCTATGGGACGAAAGAGAAGTGTTGTGAACTAGTAAACAACACAACAATGTTCATTGCGCCCTTATTTAGATTCAGGCTTGTGTAAAGAAGAGTGTAAACACGTTGCCAACATAATAAATATTGAGTTAGAAATTCTAAATTTTGCCTTATACTATTAAATTAAGTTACACTAATTGCTTGGAGTTTTATTTATCTTTATACATAACGCAGTACAACAACAGAAGAAGAGTATAGTAGTAGGAGCAGTAGAGTAGTAGAAGTGTTAGAACCCTCACCTAATTTTGCGTCCAGTTTTTGAAATACGCACACCAGGTGAAGCTGCATTGCCGGGGGGTCTATTAAAGTCTTGGCGCACATTTTTCAAATCAAAATGTTTAGAGGCATTAAAGTCAGCAGTCTGCTGTTTATTGCCACCTTCAGCAACGCCTGACTTGCCACCAGATGTAAACATACGACTTAACCATGGTTTCGATTTTGAATCATCAGAATCGGAATCATTAGATGTAGTATTAGCGGTGGTAGTGGTAGTAGTAGTGGAGGAGGAAGTAGCGTCACTGGGGCTGCAAACAACGATAACAACAAATAACACAAAAAACACTCAAAAAAGGAAATGGGATATATTTCAGTTATTTTTATCTGTCACAATGATAACTTTTTCTTGTGGTCTTTGAGGGAGGTCGGCAGTCAATCACAGTCAGGTAGATGGTTTTAGTAGAAGGAATTTGTATAGATTAATTTGGTTTTCAAATTTCACTTAATATAATTATATTGGCTTCATTTTATAAAACATAGGAAACAACCAAAATAATATTCTTGGCTTTGAATACAACTAAAAAGAAACCATAACTACATTCTATTAAATTTAAAATTAAATCAAACAAAACAAAAAAAAAATTTTTTTCATTCTATGTTTAAGATGTAAATAAGAAAAACAAACAACAAATTTAATAACTTAAAAAGCCATGCTCAATGAATGTGATTGGGGAGGAATAGTATAAGAATATGATAAGCGATATGTGGTGAACAAATGACTTTCACAGAAAGTTCAATGATGCCACAACTCTTGCTCGTACACATTTTGTTGTTGAAAGTATGTTATATAATACCATCACAGTTAAGGAGTTTAAGTCTCACAATAATCTCCTAAAGTTCGGAAAGGCAGTGTTTTCAAATAAATTAAAACCAAAATGAAAAAAAATGTGTCGAAACTGATCTTTCTAGGTAAGACTTAACAAAATTAAGCTATCTTATTGTAATATTGTGTTATTTTCGCACTACTTCAATCTTGAGCAAAAAATTATGTATGTGCAATTTTAGTTATTTAAAAAACCTCTAAAGTGTGGCTCCAGAATACATTGAATATCTCTGAGTCGGCAGCCAGTAGCATGTCTAAGAAATGTCGTGTTCAATTCTCGTCGAGTTTGATGTTGGTAAACTCTAAAAGGGTTGCAAGTCGAAAATTTTGTTCCGATTCAATAACCTCCTCTGTTTTTACTGAGACAACACTCAATGTGACATTTCTTGAAGAAAGTAACAAAATGTCAATTAAGCTATCGAATAGTCAATGCGTTGTTGCAATAGATTTTGGAAATCATCGAACTAGATTCTATTGAAAACTTTGTATTGGCAACTTCAGTATGTCGCAAAAACAATTCAAATTTTAAGAAACATACGTTATTGTTCGTTATAGCCAACTTTAGCGCGGATAGTAGCATCAATTATGACCGCCACGAACATGGCCTGATGATATTTTATTATTTTTTTGACAATCTTTAAAGCTTTGACTTTCTCATATTTTTAGTTAATATTTTGGCCTCCAGAGTGGACCATATGGTGGCAAATATTGTGAGGAAATGAAGCTGGAAACGTTTTCTTATAAAAAAAAAAGTTGGGTTCCACTGGCTGTATGGGATAGCGTCGAGTCTTGTTTAAACGTTTGATGGTTTTCATCGAATTGTTTACGTGTCCAAGGAAACAGGCACATGCTCTCGCTGGTCCACAATTTTTTTTGATTAGCACTCTAACTATACATCAGGAAACAGCTAGTTTTCAAGCTCCGCCACAAACGTGCAAGCGTTTTATCGCATTTATTCTTGTTAGACGAATTCTTTTTTGTGCAGGTATTAAATCATGCTCTTATTGAATTATGTAGAGCTTTAACTGTAACTAATTGTTTAATATGCGCCCCATTTATGAGCCATTTTTCGTAGATTACGTTAAATTCTGGCCCCCCACCTTTCTAACCATTTCCGGCGATGTTGCTGGTTTTGGATGTCCATATTTATGCCGTTTTTTGATGCTACCAGTATCATTGTAACGTTTAATGCTCCGATACACAAACGTTTTGGTCATATGTAAATGTCGTAGCTCATTAACAATTGCTGGTTCCTCTTTTTTAGCCACATACAATGCAGTACAATGCTGCGTTGGAGTTTCGTTTCGATAACTTTTAATTGCGAAGTAAAAAAGTATGCTTCCACAAGCCTGTAAAGAACATAACAGAGTGCCGCTTCCAAAACAATGCGTGCGTTATCATTAGCCGTTTGGTTGATACTGTAGCGGGAAATTGGTAAAACTTCGAGCGTCTATCCCTACATGATAATGATACCTTTATCAGTTACCGAATCCACCTTCCATTTGTATATACGAAGATTTGCATTCTGACATCCTAAGTTGGGGGATCTCCGCCGATTATTTTGCATAAGATGGCGCCAACAGAGTTTGTTTATACAGGCTTTCGTGATGCGTAGCACAAATTACAACAAAATTCATAATGTTTACAACGAACGAATGATTTTTAGGCTTGTTCGGTTGTTGTTCGTTCACAAGTTAATAAAAGATTGAATCCATCGGTTAATCAAACTATTACTATTATTCAGTAATAATGAGAAAAATATCAGCTGATTATATTTGACTGATTATACTAGTGGCTAACTTTTCATTATTATCTCGTCTGTTACTCGTTTTCTAAATTCACCCCATAATTTATGACGATTGCTAAATCTGAGTTATTTGTAGCAAGAAAATTCCAATTTCCTTTGAAAACGGATGTTAATTCCTGACCCTTCCTTGTTCAAGGAACAAAACTGGTTGCTGGTTGAATTTTTAATACGCGCTACTTCTATTCAGCTTTGAAAGACCAATAGTCCCATAAAGCGACTTCTTCCCCGTTTATCGCTAAAAGCTATTTTTGTATCAGGAACATTTCCAATTAGTACACAGGGCTAATTTGTCATTCGCAGCTGTCACGACAATACATTGACAATTTTGGAGCTTTACAAATTGAGGAGACCGTACTAAAACTTTTTAATTCTACATTATGCCGAGATAGAATTACCTCCTATTAGTTTATTTTGAACTGGTTCCTTTATAGCTTCGTTTTTGTATGGTACGAAACTGTTTAGAAAAACAGAACGATAATTGGCTAATGGAAGGATAACTAATTCATTGATACATGGAGAACTACTGGTTCTACTAGTACGTAACGACATTCGCGCTAAAGCAAATAGTAATAATCTTTTCCGCAGGTTTTATGAAAAATATGAATGATGGTACCAACATTTATGTTCCTTCTTTTTTCGTTAAAATGGAAAAGTATAATTTGGGCAGCGAATTTTTCTGGAAACCAATTTTTAAGTAGCATTCGTTGCTCATCTTCATATTTTGTCAACAAATTTAGCCCCGGTAGTACTAATTATTGTAGTATATTTATTGCGCCATCTGTACCTGAGGGACCTGTGTTCCTTAAATGAAAATGAAATTCCTTACAATTTCTTCTTATAAATTTTTGAAATTGAATAAATTGTCTATCTCTGTACCACTGATACATCTGCTGTCATCGATTAAATTCGCACTTGACAACGATAAAGGGATTGGAAAATATTTTCAACTATAACTCCCGTGGCGATGCTGTAATTAACCTTTGCATTCTGTCCATACTGTACTTGAGAGATGGTCACTGGACGCACGCTTTACGGTTGTCCGCTTGAATCTAAAATTTGCACAGTTCATTTTTTGTTTTATTGTATCACACAACATTGGGATCAAGAGCTAAGCCGTTTGACTTTTTAATTAGAAGCACCACGCTTCTTCGGTTATTTTTAATAGAATGTAAAAGTTGACTTGTACATTACTAACGTTAACATCAGTATTTCCGAACTACTCCATCAAGCAATTTCGATTGAAGAGTACCCATCTGACTTTTATATTGGCTATCCAAGAATGATTACCTCGGAACCAAAGTAAGGAATAAAATGGGAAATACAGTTCCATTTCTTAATGTTTTAGTATACTTTTTCATAAAGTTGTGCTTGAGAAAAGTCATATTGAAAAAGAATAATTAATAACAAACCAAGAGTGCTTTTGTTTTTCATCTACAATAGAGACAACAACTGGTGTGTTTGTTTCAAAATATTTTAAACAGTATTACAAAAACGTGACTGTGTTCTTTTTTTATCTGAAGGGTTAATGCAAATAAAAAAAAAATATATCAATAAATAAACCAAAGAATTTTATCACATATGTACAATTAGAAAGGTAATCTGACTTTCGTTAATAGCAACTCAAATGTAAAAAGGCAAAATAAGATATAATAAAGCACATAAAGAAAAGAAATTTAGAAAAAAAGGCCCAACGACAAATTGTGTATGCTAAAATATAGAAGGACAAACAAGTGAACTTACCTAATGTCCCGACTGTTGTTGAGAGCAGTCAGGAAACGTGGTTGTACATATGTCCAGCAACCTTGATTCTTATGTTCTTCTTGAGCCCAAACCAATTCGGCATCTTTATAGAGATTAGCTTGTTCCTTAATCAAGTCGAAGGGGAAGGGAGATATCTAAAAAAATTGTAACGATTCAGAAAAAACAGTTTTGTAGTAATTTTGCTTTTAACTCACTTGTTCTACCCGGACAATAGCAATTTCCTTTTCCAATCCTTTGTCCTTACGTGCTTTGGTTAAATCGTAATATACACGGCCGCTGCAGAAGACAACCCTCTTAACACCGCTGGGATTTTCAGCAGCAGGACCTCGGTCGGGGATAATACGTTGGAATTCGCTGCCTTCGGTCATATCGCTGAAGGGCGATTTCGCTTCAGGGTGACGCAACAATGACTTGGGTGTGAGGAGAATCAGGGGTTTGCGGAAAGGCATAGCAATTTGACGACGCAAAATGTGGAATAAATTAGCGGGGGTGGTGCAGTTGGCTACAATCCAGTTAATATCATGCAATTGCCTAATGGCAAATTCTTCAGATTCAGGGGGGAAGTAGTCGGGATCATCCGATGACATTTGTAGGAAACGTTCAACACGGCACGATGAGTGCTCTGGACCCATGCCTTCCATACCATGAGGCAACAACATAACCAAGCCAGATTGACGTACCCATTTAGCTTGACCGCTGGAAATAAACTGATCGATGATACATTGGGCGGTGTTTGAGAAATCGCCGAACTGAGCTTCCCACAGGACCAAAGCGTTAGGATTAGTCATGGAGTAGCCGTGCTCGAAACCAAGTACAGCATATTCAGACAATGAGCTGTTGGACACGGAGTAAGGTGCCTGATCGGGGTACAAATGTTGAAGGGCGTTGTAGGTAGCCTTGTCGACCAATTGATGGTGCAAAACATGATGACGATGAGAGAAGGTGCCACGTTCCACGTCTTGACCAGATAAGCGGACATGAATGCCTTCCTTGAGCAGGGTACCAAAGGCGAAAGCTTCGCCAAGAGCCCAGTCAGCTACTTTTTCGTCAACCATAACTTTGCGGGCATTCAAGACACGAATAAGACCCCTTAAAGTAAAGAAAATATCAATTATTAACAAAATCGTTCAAACTAGACCTCCCTGTTGACCTACTTGTGAATAACGAATTCAGCAGCATTTGGTGGAGGAGCAGAGAATCTGTTGCCAATATGTATCAGGGTTTCCTCTTTCACACCTGTGGGAGAAACCTTCAATGGGTCCTTGCCTTCGAAGAAACCGGACCAGGGGGAATCCAGCCAATCCTTGTATTTGATGTGTGTTTCCTTCTTGGCCAAGTCGAAAGCTTCATCACAGATCTTTTCGTATTTATCGGACACTGACTTAATTTCCTCAGGGGTACAGGTACCCTCAGCAATAAGTTTATCAGCATAGAGATCTAAACAAATCTTGTGCTTCCTAATCTTTTGGTACATAAGAGGTTGTGTGAACATGGGCTCATCAATTTCATTGTGACCGTTGCGACGATAGCCCACCAAATCAATAACTACATCCTTGTGGAAGGTGGCGCGCCATTCCGCAGCAACACGGCATACATGGATAACAGCTTCGGGATCATCGGCATTAACATGGAAGATGGGAGCATTCACCACACGAGCAACATCGGTACAATAGGGAGAAGAGCGTGAGAAACGAGGATCGGTGGTGAAACCGATTTGATTGTTAGCAACCACATGGATAGTGCCATGGGTAGTATAGTCGGGCAAGTCAGACAAGTGCATAGTTTCATAAACGACACCTTGACCGCAATAAGCAGCATCACCGTGAATCAAAATGGACATAACCTTCTTGCCTTCTTGATCACCACGGTAGAACTGTTCGGCACGTGTCTTACCCTGCACCACGGGATCAACAGCTTCCAAATGGGAAGGATTGGCTACGACAGCCAAGCGAATGTTCTTGTTTGTGACACGGTTCAGACGCTCAATGTATGTACCCAAATGGTATTTAACATCACCGGAGCCATCATCAGCAGCTTCCAAGCCAGCAAACTGGGTGAAAATTTGATGCAAAGGCTTGCGACAGACATTGGCCAAAGTGTTCAAACGACCACGATGGGGCATGCCCATAATCACAGATTCAACGCCCAATTCGGTAGAAGCATCAATCAGTTCCTTCAAGGCAGGGATCATAATTTCGCAACCTTCCAAACCGAAACGTTTTTCAGAGGAGAATTTCTTAGCCAAAAAGCTTTCAAAGCTGCGAAGAACAATAAAACAAATAAATAAATGCCCTGTTATTTCGTGTGCGGTCATACCCAGTAGCACGAGTTAAACGAGCCAAAATTAAACGCTTCTTTTCAGGGGAGAAATGCATGACACCAGGCGTCTCGAATTTTTGGCGAATCCAGTTACATTGTTCTAAGGAATTGATGAACATGAATTCAACGCCAATCTTGTTGCAGTATACATTTTCCAAACGGTTCAAGATTTCTCTGCACGGCAAAAAAAAAAGAATAATGAATATAATAAGGTAATAATTGAATCAATTTGATGTAGTCAACAAATGTAGACATTTGTTTAATTCTGTTTTTCACAAACTTACCTAAGAGGTAAAGAAGCCTCACCGCCACCAATAAAAGTTGTGCTGGGCAATTTGAACTGACGATCCATATCCTGTTCGCCTGTTTATGGGATTTTATTTTTTAATTGGAGAAATATGTTAATTTAAGTTATTTACATATATCATTGGTTTTGTCATATATAGTGTTAGACAAAATATTGAAATTCGGAGAACACGATATAACTTTGTTGAAATGGTGTAAAACATGCTTATTATGTTTAACTGTATTTAAAGTTATCTCTCGACTGAAATGTCATTTCAATTTCTCCAAAGAGAGGGAGAGAGAGTAGAAGGCGTTTGCATGCAGTTTGGGAATGTATTTTGTTTATTTTTGATTATTTGCCAACTGTTCTGTTCGGTGTTTTGAATTCCTAAAAATTGTCGAATACTTATGTGTGTTTGAAAACTATACTATACTCGTATTAAGAGAATGAAAGTAAATAATTACCACTCGTATAAGGAAAGGCAGTACAATTCGATTTAGGGACATTATCATTTCACAATACCATAACTGAACTGAAGCACTCTGAAGAATGTCCCGGCATAAGCAAAATCGTCTATATAATTATGGCAGCTTTTATAAAGCATTAACTTAATACCGAATTTTCATTTTTTTTTTTTTTGTGTACTGCTGCACTGATCGAATTGAACTACGGCAACGCTCCTGCCGGTTTTATTTTTCTGAAGTTAATGTGAACGAAGGAAATACTCGTATAAAGCGTAGTACTGAACTGATCGAATTGAACTACGGCAACGCTCCCACCGGTTTTACTTTTCTGAAGTTAATGTAAGCAAAAGAAATACTCGTAGAAAGCGTAGTAAGAAGAAATTCGTTATTCTTGCATGACATTGAAAGCATTGTTTAACAAAGCTAAAATGATCCGATTTAAATCAAATATGCACCTTTTTGTTCGACAACTTGTTGGCATTTTGAAGATAATAGATAGAAACCCTCATCCAGGGTAAAAAACTTTAAAGGCGATTTTCACAAGCTTTTCTTGAGGCGAATTTTTCACCAGCAAAATCATTCACCGTAGACAGGAACAGGTGCCAAGTCCGGACTATAAGGTGGATGCATAAGAATAAGAATCACCTAACAAATATATGGCCTGGTGTTGTGCTGATGTAATATAATTTCTCTCCTATAGCCTCAGGTGACCGCTTCTTAGCGAATACCTCCCTTAGACGGTTCAGTTGTTAACAATACTGATCTGAACTAAGAGTTCAACCGTGGGGGAGCAGCTCATAGTAGATGATTCCCTACCAATATCAACAAACACACAGCGAACCCTTCCGTACCTTCCGGATAATACCGGCTTGGCTACCGTTCGCGCCGGTTCAGCGCTCTATTGACAATGTTTTCGATTAACCTACATTGCAATAAGTGATCTACTTTATATCACCAGTCCCCATCCGTTTCAGAAATGGGTCGATTTTGTTGCGACTCGGCTATGACTCGCAGATAAAAATTCAATCCATAAAACTATCTTGCGTTAATTCATGTGACACCCATACCATCGAGCTTCTTTTTGTATCCAGCCTAATTGAAGTGCTTCCAAACGGGATTTTCGTGCAATGTTTAGCTCCTTGGTAATTGTGCTCACATAGGTCAGACTTGACGATTGTCATTTTAGCCACATTTTCGACAATTGGCAGTTTTTTTAATACGAAGCCTTATTTCTTCTAGCGCCATCTAGCGTAGCCAAGTCGTACTTATCCATCTGTTGGAACAATAATGTAATTATTTCTCGGCTATCGTATATATATCGACAATGAAAATTCAGAACTGAATATTAAACGGCTATAAAATAGCCATAATTCACAAATAATTCCTATTTCATAAATATACGAATCAACTGCAGCACAAAACCATGCCTAAATACAAAAAGATGTGATCAGGAAAGCCCTGGAAAAGAATGTTGCCTACGTGGCGGCGCTGCAGCCAATTGTAACGTGTGCTGTGGGGAAACTATGTATAGGGAGACGTAGCCAGCGTTCAGAAAGATATAATAACATCTGTAAAAGAATGGCAGAAATTTGAAGCACGAATAAATAGAATGCTACAAATATGGAGAAAATACTTATACAATTCGATAGTTCCGGAAAGCAGCATAAATGAGAAAACGATTTTAATTATCAATGATGGCAGACATCAACACCACGGCTTAGGAACAACAATGCTTATGGCATAGCTGATTACAATTGGAGGCTATGAGTTGACTTTACACCTGGGATAGTGCATGATAACCAAACCTATGTTAGAAGAACCTGATTTCTGAGTCTCTATAAAAACATAGAGCGACGAAATGGAGCATAAATGCGTATGAAAATAGTCATCGATTTTAGAATATAAAAAAATATTAATCGAAGTGTTTGCGTTTGTGGGAAATATTGCATAATTTAATAAATGAATTGTTAAATAATTAGATATACGAATAAGTTAATTACTTTTCACCCCAAACTATCGCTTTCAAATGAGATAAATTATTGGCATGTTTCGCTCCGAAATATCTTTTCGAAACACACAGCTTTACTCAGACAATTGTTAGATTCCAAATAACCAAATTTTGTTAATAAATAATTAAAAATGTTAGCGAGCAAAACAAATTATGGCAAAAATAATAAGAAAGCAAAACAAGACAAATTTAAAATTAATATGGTAAACATATACGAGACTACCAAATTATTCGGACGGAAGTTGTATATATGTTGTATAGATGTAATGGACAAAATAATATGTTTACGTGTTCAAAAACAAAACGTCACTATGTATGAGACTTGGAAGGTGGCTAATAATTGTAACGGCACTAGAAACGAAACAATTTGATTATCAAGTGAATAATAAAAAAAAAAAACAGAAATAGTAAACCCAAAAGTTGAATAAAAATATTGTATATTAAATAAAAAAAAGGCTGAGGGTACAGAAGTCATAACTGGATAGGATTTAAGGATTCGAAAAAGGGTTTTGACGAAAACTACCCAAGAAGGTATTAAAATTACTTACCAAAACTGAAATTAGCATAAATAGCTTTTGTTGAAGAGTTGCCAGGCAATTCGGCGGAACTAATTTCGAGAGGATCGAGGTGTGCAATATTATGGCCCCGAATCTAATTTCAGTATAGATTTTTTCACAATCATATAGAGAATTTTCGGAAAGTGGTTATCAACGCAGAAGGGAGATGATACAAAGTTTTTTTCGAAATATATTGTCAGAAGGTTGGGTAACAGAAGCAATTTTCGTTTATTTCACCGAAAATATACGTATTGTAGACGAGGAAATATATAGAAGCAATAAAACCAAAAAGAAATAAAAAAAAGAAAATGTTATAAGCATATTAGTAGATACGTTTAGAAAACAATAATAGATATGAGGTTATATAAAGTTCAAAAATATTATAAGCCCACAATTGATGAAAAAGTATTATTAAGGTGTTAAAACAAACTCAGAGTAACATTCATTCAATTAAATTGGTAATTTTTCCAAAGAGAAACAATATGTTAATAGATTCCAAATTTAAGATCCAAATTGGTTTGTAAATAAATTCGAATTTGTTATTGGTATATAGAAACCATACAAAGAATTTCATTTACATTCTACGGTTAGGGTAAGAGAAAAGTTCTTATATTCAGTCAATTTATACGAATCAATTTCATGATCGTACATTCAAGTTATGCAAACAATTTGCAGAATACACGATATGCTTTAGTGTTATTGAAATATTACTATGAAATTAGTTTCATCCCTAAATTCGCCGTATGGTAGAAAAATTAGGATTAGAAAAAAAAAAAAATCAACCGACCAAAAGTTGTTGACATAAATCTTCAGTGTGCATAAAAAACAATTCCATTGACTTTAGGAAAATTAAATAATACTCCAAATTTCATACCTTTAATCTATGGAAATATTTACAAAACAATCGTTAACATTTTCTCTCTGAAAGCCAGACCAATCAATTATAATTAACTGGTGACATGTTAAGTAAAGGTACAAACATATTAGGTCTCATGTAATCAAAAGGGGTTAAAAGCAACAAAAACAAACACAATACATATAAATTGTATTAAATAATAACAACATTTAAACTTCTATATATTACAGAGACAAACAAATTAATTATTTACTTAATATATAGGATTAATTACTTGTAACTAGATTAAGAGTATAAGAATTAGGAATAGTATGACAACTAATTCGCCTAAGCTACAGTTTAAGAGAATTGTATAAAATTGCAAAAAAAGCCTGCTATTTCAAAATTTACTTTCTTTAGCTAATTGTTGAAAACGTTACTTTGAACAATACTCCGAATTTCATGTTTTTATTTGAGCAAAGGAAAACGCGTATATTTCGTTTTTTTGTTTCTTTAATCGAAGAACATTTTAGTTTTGTAAAAGGAAAAAAAAAATAAATTACCAAACAAAAAACCAGAATGTTGACGTAAAACATCTTCATTAGCACGGCGTGTAAGACCATCTTTCCCCTGGATCTTTTCAACAGTTAGAATTCCCAAAGGATCCAATTGAGAAGCCAAATGACCGCGTGCCTATTTATAATATGAGTGAGTGAATGAGTATATAATGTAAATGGATGGAGTATTGGGTGGGGGATGTGAGATAATATTCAATATTGATTGTTATGTATGTGTAATAGTAGCAGTAGGTTTTGAACATGACACTCGATTGGTTGATTCACGTTCAAAATACATCAAACATACATTTATACAGTTGTTAATAAATCTTATCAATATATCATAGAAATATCATAAAATTTAGAATTTTCCTCTAATACCCAATTTGTTAGCCAATTATTAGTTACATATTTCGATGTAAAAGCTTAAAAAATTTTAAAACAAAATTTAGGATTTCCTCTTTGAAAAATTTCCCAGATTATTAGCCAATTATTAGTTAATTATCTTGGTATAAAAACTCTTGATATTAAATCATAAAATATAGAATTTTATCGTCATCTTTATCTTCTAAGTTGTTAGCCAAATGTTGATTTAGTTCGACCGATAAAATCATCAATACACTAAATAATTTTTGTTTTAGACATAATTCAATCACAAATTTTACGTTTTTACAATTAAAATACATTGAATCCTGGTTATCGTGAATACAATGCCTAACATAATTAAATTCCATTGTAACAATGCTTTAGGATACTAAATGAACCAATTGTGGGTATAATTTTATTTACACTAAATAAATAAATATAAAACTTATAAAATATTAGATTATTAGAAATGAAAATAATACTTATAAAACATAAAATCATTTAAAAAAAAGAGAACATTTCATAGTAAAATAATCTACTAATATTGATTTTTTTCATAGCATGTTGTCGATATTTGTCTGATAAATTAATATATTTAGGTATAAAACAATGATTCCTTTTGAATCGATTCATGATTCATGATGATATTGCAAAGACTGGAGGCGGACTGGGCATTATCAAACAAATCTGACAGATTCTCATTGTATTTGCCTTTTACATTTACATTTCTGAAAATTGGATGATTTATTTGGAAACGGGCACAATAACCAATTTTCGTCAGATATATTAAAACTATAAGCTTTATCTGATAGGGTATAGACTTTATTCATATTGCAATATAGTCTACTATTTTGCAAATTGAAATTTAATAACTTGTGCACACTAAAACTGTAATTAAATTTTAAAATTTTTGCAAAAGTCAATAGTCCTAAGTTGACTTGGGAGCCGTCTTTGGCCTTAGTTTAGAAATCTTAAGTAATATGCATAAATAACACATTAAGCTGGGTTGCGGTCCACATAAAAAAAAATAATTTGCAGTCACCATTTAAAAACAAATTTCTCATCGTTTAATGACGATTTACAAAACAATTCGTCCCTAAGTTAAGTCTTTGGAAACACCTACAAAAATCACGATCTCAGGAATTTTTCCAAATTTGTTTATGTGCATAAGCATTTGAGAGCACTTAAATCCGAATTATTATTTTTCTTTATTTTAATTTATCTTATTAATCGAATTATTGTTTTCCATTATCTATTCTATTAATTTAATTATTAGACTTCTATAGTTATATTTTGATGTTTTTCTTCAAGTGATTTCTAATAAAATTGTTGCTGCTGCATCATTCTGCCCGAAGATCATTTCCCAGATCTTAGCTTGAAGATTTTGACCGCTGATTTTCAATAAAACATTATTTTTGCGCTTTTTGACTTTTATGCCCTCACAATAAATTTCACCATAACTCCACTAACAAATTGTTAATGTAGAAATTAAAAGCACATCTCAGATCATATTAGAACAAATAAAAAATAATAAAATTGCATGAATTAGCAAGAGATAATCGGAAACGCTAAAAATTTGTCATTTAAGCCAAATTATTCAACCAATGGAGAAATTAATGAAGAAAGGAAGAGGTGAAATATAGGAACTGTAGTAGAACTGTCTTACTATAAACATTTTGCAGAAAACTGCAGCATAAAAAAATTACATCCAAAATACGTGAATTTTACGTACGTTTCGGAAAGCCCTTAGCTAACGAATGCCCTAATTCCGAAACATTTTGCAAACTATCAAAATTTTGAACA
>JAHXMU010000715.1:259559-312699 GCA_019455685.1 Philornis downsi | reverse complement strand
TTTTCATCAATTAATTCCTCGAATATTTGAGCTCAAACCGTTAAAAAAATGTATCCACAAAAAAATTAAAAAAGTAAAAAATATTCAAAAGTAAATGACTCACAATCAAGTAAAAAGTGCACATATTATTTACTTAAATTACTTCGTTATAAAATAATAAATTCACAGCCGCAAAGAAATAACGTATATAGATTATTCGTTTACATTTTCAAACAAAAAGCCAGGGGAGACACAATACAAAATTTAATTAAACAAAATTGAATCAAAACAAAGCACAACTACGGATTTGTTTTTTACATTTATATGATAAACCCTTTCGGTATATGAAAACTACTACTTTGAATTCATAAATTAAAGTAATATACCATTTGATGACTTTGACTGGAACAAATGGGCTTACCTGGTAACTTCTGATAATGGCTTGTACAGCCAAATGATCATCAATTGTTTTCGAGTCAATGGCAGCTCCACTTACACCAGCCATACCAGCATAAGCGGAAACGGGCAAGGTATTATATTGTTGGGGAGCGAGATTTGGAGGACCACAGTAGGTGTTGTTGCGGAAATAGGCATCCCATGACTAAAAAAAGAAGAAAGGTGTTATGATATTATTTCCTGCCATACAAAGTCAACTTTTCGAAATTCCTTTTATTTTCGAATTTTTATTGAAGAAACAGTGAAGACAAGTAAACATATTTTTATATATCTGTCAAATTGGCAGTTTTGGAATTTTTTCTCAAAATCTATAACATTGCAATGTTAAAAGATAACGTATTTTGTAGGGACGGAAATTATTTCCATGGTACAGAAATACTAGTTTTTAGCTATTACCTTTTTCCAACAACTTTGAAGCTCTTCAAGCCAGTAGTTGTGAGTCTATTGTTAACTATTTTTTGCTTAATGTTTTAAATGAATACAGCCATTTGTTTGACGGCCAATTCAATTCCTGAGAAGCTTTTTACCAAGCAAATATATCGGCGTTGTTTAAACTTAGGTGGTCTACGCGGATTTCAAATAATGTAATAATCGATATAAATGTTATACCTCTTTTGGTTGCTAACTTTGATTAATATCGTTTTAGCGAAATCAGACAGAAGAAAAAGAAAATAACTATTCGGAAGTATTTCAAAGTTCTCTGTTTAATTTTGCCCGTACAGAAATCTTTCGATAATAAAAATCTGTTAATTTTATATTTTAAGATGAAATTCTACAAATTTGGAAAACCCTGATTGCTCAACGTAGTTCCTTAAGATTTTCTTTTAATATAAAGAAAATAGCTATTAAAATTGAAAATTTATATTTAATATTGAGAAAAGAGCAATTGATATTGTTATCTAAGCTTTAATATTGGAAAAATATCAAACGGAATTAGTCACTTTAGAGAATTATTTTGGATATTACAATTATACACTTTTCGAAATCAAATATTCGACTACAATCTTCTCTCATTTTCACAAAAAAAAAAAAAAGTTGTCAAGTTCATTTACTTCTTTGTCAGCTTCAAATAAAATGATCAATTCATCTTTCCCCAAATTCAAATAAAAATTTCCACTTTAATCTTTTGTTTTTGTTAATATCAACAAATTCTCATTATCAAATTAATGATTTTGTTAAATTAATTTTTCCAAATTTCAAATGGTATGTATCAATTTCCAATTAACTTTTCTCAGCATGAGATGGAAATTTTCATTTTCAATCATTCTTTCCTAATATTACAGGTAAAATCTCGATATGAAAAACTCTCTCAGGCGATCTTTTCACTATATTCAATGGATATCCTAATTTTCAATTATTATTTTTAATTGGAAATCCTCAATTTTAGTAATATTGTATGATATTTTTCATTTTCAGTTGTTCTTTTTCAATTTTTAATTGATTCTTTGTCATTTTCAGCTGGAAACTATGTAGTTCTAATATTTTTGTTTAACATATTCTAAATCGGACGCATTTTTCAAAAATATGTATTAAATTTTTATATGAAGTCCTTCACTATTTCTTTTCAAGAACAAAGATAAAAAGTTACTATAAAATCCATCAATTGCCACTTTTTATATATAATACATTCTTCATGCATTCTTAGTAAATATAATTTCTGGTATAGATAGATTAGCATTTCGGAGAAAGTGTTTTTGGAACTATTTCGAACATCATATATTTTAATACATATTTTACGACACCATATACCAGAAATATATATATAGAAATAGTTCATAATTCGACAACTTTGATTAGGTTGTTTCGAATACGTTTAATTTTAGTATAAATAATTCATATTAAAATTAGACTACATTATTTGTTTATGCTTTTTTTTAATATCATTTAATACTTACAGTATGCACTGAGGCGGGGTCGCGTAGCCAGGCATTGTACATCTCTTCCACATAGGAAGCTGTGGTGCCATTGGCGAAAGGTTCAGCAGCTGCTGAATTATAACAACGTACTGCAGCAGCAGCCATAGCATTTTGAATGATCTGCTTGAGTAAAAAAGGGAAAAAGTATTACACTCGTTATTTTAATTTTTTTTTCTTTTCATTTAGATTACATCTGTGTCACAAGAAAAAACGACTTAAGTGGAGTTAGGACAAAGTTAAGTACATTCGATATTATTATTGTGTTTATTCTGGTGCTTATTTATGTCCAATTTCCATTCCATAATTCGATGTAATCCACAAATCATAACATACGTACTGGCACTAAACATTCATATTAGTAAGAACAGAATTTTGTTATAATAATTCATGTCCTTAACACACATGTTGTCGTCTAAGTGTCCATTCAAAATTCCATATATTCCGAAAGTTACATCAGATTTTCATAATAGCCGGTTTTTTCGCAAAATGTTTAATGTCTCAAAACGGAAAATTTGTAGTTAAGTCGTTTTTCCTTATACGCACAGATATAATTAATTGAACGCAGTAATGTTACCTTTTTATTGCTGCCGTTCAACAGCCATGTTGCAAAGTTCTTATGAGCAATAGGCGATAGTGCCATATTGAAAGCTGTGTGGGCTCTATGCATTATGGCTTTGAATTTTTAACTGTAATAAAAAAAAAAAAAAAAAAAACAGATAAAACGATATTATTAAACAGTTTTTTTTTCAATTATTAAAATAAAATGACACTGTCACTTCATGTTTATTGCTCGTATTTTATAATGGAATTATCTGTTATTTGCTGTATTACGATTTTATGAGGCAATTTTTTTAATATGACTTGAGCTATAATTTAATTTGTTAAAATTGCACAAAGGTAAAGCGTGTTTTACGTAAATATATTTGTCATTAGATTTTTAAATCAGATTGCGTGTAAGTAAAAATTATTGTTCATTTGTTTTTATATTGATAACTGAAAATGTCCCAGCTGAAAACGTTGCTAAATGTATAATCGTCAATAATTAAGAAAATTAGGTAACAAACTGCAAATATTAGTTGTTACAACCGATTGTTAGAGATTAGAATTTTTCAGTCGCTTAAAGTCCAATTGTCATAAAAACAGTGTTTTAATAAATATATAATAGTAAATTACCTCAGTAATTTGGCGTTATTATAAAATTCCAAATTTTATAACTAAGAATTTATTAAAATAACTAAATTATCTAACAATAACTCAGGATATTATAGACTTTAATTAAGATTCTGTTCATTCAATGTTTTTTAAATGACTGCACCTAAGATGTGTTGCACCACTGGGGGTGGATGTATTAAAGCAAAGTAATGATTTCAAGAAACATATTCCATTTTGGCAACAACTTAATATTCATGCGGAAAGTTAATTAACCTAATTTTTGTGATTTCTTCACACCATTTAATCACTATCTATACCATCTTCTGGACGCTAAAACTGAAAACACAGTAAAGAGACTTCTACACTTCTAAACTAAAATTAATTACCACAAAACTCAAACATTTATTAAAATTTAATTTATTATAAATATCGACATATTTGCTACTAAGTCTGTAATACTTCAAGATACAACGAGTACTAAAGGGTGGCGCATAAGTAACGTTAACGGCGACTATATTGAATGTGCTCTTGTGCATCATTTGATAACATATGTAAAATTCTTTGCAAAAACCGCCTAGACATCTCTAAGTGTTGAGAATGTCACCTGGTGGAAGAGGGTTTCCTTAATACTTGCTTGCACTCGAGCAATGGTCATTTCGAACTGCACGAGCTCTTCCAGCACGCTGAACCAATCGTTACATTGTTGGAGCGCAAGGAGCATTTCGAAAATGAAAGAAATTTCGATATGATCTGAATAATCAAATGCTGACTTTCTTTCAAAGTAAAATTGAACAACTTTGGTTCCTTGTTCTGTGCTGAGCCTTTCCATCATAAATTTTCCAAGTATTATTTAGTTAATTCTGCAAAGAGACGAAAACAAAGACCTAAACAAAAAATGTATTCACTGATCAAATCTTAGTGTTACTTATGCGCCACCCTATAGAAAGTTAACTTCAATTCAAATATATTTACCTATTATGCAAGAAATAGTCTTCTATAAGACATCACATGCAACATCCAAAAAATATATAATATTTATATGCGCAATCGTTTAAACATTCTTATTACTTTAACAAAAGAATAGATAAGATTATTCCAACCTGTCATTCCCCTACTAAAGGAACATTGCTCTTGATGTTTAATTTGAAAATAATGCAGATTTCTACGTAATCAAAAAAACAAATAATTATAAACGTTGGATTGTACGTGGTGTTTTATTTCGAAATGAAACGTAACGCCATGATCACGTGAGAAATGCTGAAATACTTTGTTGCTATAATTGTAATTATACACAGAAAAATAAACCAACAATTTGTAGAGTTTTCTGTGCGAGCAAATGTATTGGCAATAATTAAACAGAAAACATTTGAATGTTATACCTCTAAGTAACATTCAAATGTTTATTTATGTCAGGGTTAACTTTTTGTTTGAATTAATCTTTTTTCAATTTTAAAAGTATTTCATTATTTTTCAAACATAAAATTGCAAAGCATTAATTTCTAAAGTCAATGACATCTTAGAAAGTTTACCAGACGGCGGCCATCTACCTTGAAGTAGTATCTTTCAGAAACTTACTGCCAAAGCGAATAGCCAAATGTATAAAATATAATAATAATAATAAATAAATTAATAAATTAAGAAAACGGAAAAAAGTTTCGTGTAGTAATCAAGGTCTCATGTATAAAATTTTTAAATCGAAAAAAATGATGAAACATGGATCCATTGATACACATTTGTGAAGAAATACCAGTCAAAACAATGACACAGAATTTAGAGCAGCAAAGGATAAAACCCATCTAATAACATTCTGAAGAAGAAAAAGTTCCCAATTTTGCTAATAAGAAATAGCCCTTCCATCAAGACAATACACGGCCTCTCTCTTTCGCGGCAAAGAATACAGGTACCAATAGTTCCCCCAACTTCAAATTTTGATGCGAGTGCTGTTAAACCGATGATTTGCAGAGCAAGATGAAATGAACGACACATGAAATTTGTTAGCACTTTATTTGTGCACTATTCATAAATATTGCTCTGCCTGCGTTTAATATTTTCTACAGCATTGCAAAATACTGACCAAAGTATTCGTTAGTAAAACACTCATTTGGTTACTGACAAAAAATATTTCACTTTGTTTTAACAAAGTTATATAAAACACAAATATTGGTGTTAGAACAATTAGAAAATATTAATTTCCAGTATGGAATTCTGCTTAACAGCTCTTAGAATAAAGAACTACACCTTAAGAATAGGTTCTTTAGTTAAATGACTCGAATCTGATCCATCTCAAGTGGATAGTATTTATTGTTCTCTTTTGTCGTTCTTTTCAATTAGTTCAGAATTTGCTTTTGCGCTATCAAAAATTATCGATTTATTTCCCAACTTGTCATCGTGCAGTTCTATACTCATCCACCGAATCCTGAATAGAGAGATTACATTCAAATAATATGTGCCTTGGTTCTCTACCTTGTTGTTGCAATAACTTCAAAGGTTAAATCCTAATTTCTTTCCACCGAGAATTTTTTTTTTTTTTTTGTAGAAAAGTAAACTAAATGAAGAAAATTTATTAGATAGGGCAGAAATTCGATACGCAAATCTTGAAATTTGAACATAACAACTACGCACCATATATATAAAAGCGTTTGGTTCTTGGACAATATCTTAATCTTCGTTTGAAAGACTGCTATAACTAGTAATAATATTCAACGTTAATTAGTTCTCTTTTTCGAAGGTAATCATCTTGATTGTCCAGTGTTTCGACTGCTGCCTGATCTCTAGCATATACGACAATGGATTCATCGTTCGTCCATGACAATGCAGTGTTAAAAATACTCGACCTATCGGCTACTAAACAAAGCCTAAAGGAACGCCTTTGATCATGAATAGTTGGCACCATTGAGGCATATGCTATGCGTACGGCTTCTACAATTTTCAATTATTCCAAAAACATACGGTGAACATGTAATTTTAATTGTTTCAGATTTCGTGGTTTAGCTTAGGCATCGATAATACTGTAAATCAGTTCTACTAGCACGACAGCAATGGTATTTTAAACCATTTATTATTCCTGGAAATTCGCTGGTTTCAGACTAAGAAAAATTTGTCTGGCTGATACATACAGCTGTCGATGCGTTGACGATCTTTAGCCGATCTCCGCTCGCGTCATTCCGGAACAAAGGTAGAATAGTCGTGGGAACGATTGAAATTGGTAGTGCAGTTCGATGTAATAAAGGGTGTCCCAACAAAAACGCAAGATTTAAATTTGGCGCCATTCGAAGTGTCAATATTTGACATTTGAACAATTATTATTGTTTGGTAGTAGAAGGTACGAGGTTAGTAAAAATGGAGCGCTACACGAAAGAACAACGCATTCGAAATTGTTTTACCAAAATGGTGAAAGTTTTGCGGCTACAGTTCGCAAATTGCGATCAATTTGGGGTTACAATAATGCTCCAAGACTTAACTGTAAAGAGATTAATGGATAAATTTGCCAAAACTGTGTCTGTCAGTGATGTAAAGACAACGCGCCTTCGACCAGGTCTTTCGACCGAAAATGTCGCAGCTGCACGTGATGATGTCGCTCAAACTCCACCCACCTCAATTCGACACCGAGCAAATTGATGTCTCCAAATCCACTATGCAGTGAATTTTGACGAAAGATTTGCATCTTCATGCATACAAAGTTCAATTGACTCAGGAACTGAAACCAGCTGACCATGGACAGCGAAGGGAGTTCGTTAATTTGGCATTGGAGAGACAACATGAAAATGCTGATTTTGCCGATAAAATCATCTTCAGTGACGAGGCCCATTTTCATATTGATGGCTTCGTCAATAGGCAGAATTGTCGCATTTGGGGTGAGGAAAATCCTCGAGTGATTCACGAGAAGCAAATGCATCCTCAACGTGTCACCGTGTGTTGTGGATTTTGGGCTGGAGGAATCATTGGACCTTTTTTTATAAAAATTAAGCATGTCAAGCGCAAACAGTCAATGGTGTTTGATACCGTGAAATGTTAACTAGTTTTTTCGTGCCTAGAATTGAATAAATGAATGTGAAGGGCATGTGGTTTCAACAAGACGGCGCCACATGTCATACAGCCAGAGAAACAATTCAATTGCTGCATCAGTCATTTAAATCTTGCGTTCTTGTTGAGACACCCTTTAGATCAAAAATTCCCTTTATTGGAATGCTGTGTTTTATGCAAAAAATAGGATTTGATGGGCAATGGAATTCAGGAACTTAGCCACTGCTCTCTCAAGACTTACGCTCAGTATTAGTGTTGTGAGGAGTTTCTTCAACAGATTTTTCTAATATTTTCTTTTATATTAATTTAATAAGCAATTCCATTCTTTCTTGAATATGCAACATGCCGACCAAAATTATGATGGCAAAAGCCAGTACATGTCATGAAGAGTTTAATCGAGAATTTGAAATTACTTTCAAATTGACATTAATTTTGATTTTGAATGAATAATCGAAATCAATTCACTCCAATGAGATATTGAGGACCACTACAAGGCTGTAATCTTTTACTAGTTTTTCTTTCGTTAGTGGCTGCCAAATATACTCTAAATTTGACAAAAATGTATTGATAGGTGGTTATTAAAGGTAAAAAAAGTTGAATTTTACTGACAACAATCATAAAAATTTAAAACTTGGCAAATTCTACAACTTCTACTGCAATCAATAAAAAAAACTTCTACTTCGTCGATTAAATTGATCGCTCTTGTCTGTCAGAAAAAAAAACACTTAATATAATTGATTGTTTATGGTCGTTCCTTAACACCAGGAAACAATCACTTTAAATGCCTGTTGCGAATTAAACGTTTTATGAGATCAACAACTTTTCGTAATAGCCGTTGTAAATCAAACAATCACCAACATGCAAATAAACTTTAAACCAAACCGGTTGCCGTTGCTCAGATGAATTTAGCAAAGTAAAAGTCGTATGATTCATTCAAAAACTGAATATATAGAAATGAAGACAAAATATTTCCAAAAACAGATTGGATGAAAAAAGATAAAACAGCAAGCTTTTAAAAAACTCGACAAATTAAAAAAAAAAAAAAATGACGTCAATGCTAGATAATGAGCGAATACCAAGGAAGCCAAATATATATATAAATAATCAAATTGTGTTTAAAATATGCCATCAGCAACAGCAGCAAATTAATTAGAAAACGATATTTGTAGCTAGGGAAGAACATAGTAGATATCACTATGACGCTAACTTGCAGTCGAAAACGAATTTCAATCACAAGACCAAACTGGTAAAAATAAAAGCGGCAACAGATAACAAAAAAAAACTCAAGCTGACTAATAATATGTGCCAAACAAGTATGAAGTAGAAAGCGCGTAATATTGATATGCGAAAAATTACATATTCAATGGGATCTAGACAACCAGACAGGCCTAGTTCTCACTTTGATAACATGTGAGTACGTAGTGTAGTTTGTGTTGTAGTATTTTGCGGCAATAAAAGTCTGTGCTTTTATTTGTTTTGCATTGCTGATAACTTAAATTCATACATATTATTTTCTAGTACAAAGCGGTTTCATCGACTTCCACAGTTTCGGCATATTTCGTAGGATCACATGCTCTTATCGTCATATCGCTGATCATGTTTATTTTAAATTTCACCACAAACATTGGTGGAACATCATGACTCATCGGAGTTATTACTATAACGTATTTCAATTTTAGAAGGGATTTTGACATAATTCTTGAGTCAATGCCAAATGTTTATAGTTTATTAATTGTTATTGATCATTATCGCATAGCCAATAATTATGTTAATATATTCGCAACAACACATGTAGTTGATTTTCACAGACACATGACAAGATTATTCAATTCAATTATTATTCGAATTTATGTGTTTGAAGCATTTTGAAGGTGTTCCTTCTCAATAGACCCTAAAAGAAAGGTCGTATTTTTTAGGATAGCGGTGGAATTGTATACAGAAAGCAAATGTCTTTCGAGCACTTCAATTTTAAGTTGGCCAAAGAAACAAGAAACAAGTTTTTTGAAACTTAAAGGGAGCATCAGTGTACGAAAGAGTAAGAAGAAATCATTTCTTCGGAAGATAATTTTGAACGAATATTCAACTATTGAAAGATCTGCATCACTTTTATTTATTGATAATCGTTGGTTTAAGATTGCAAATTTCTAGTACTTTTTTACTGTAGTATTTTTTTCTTTATGGTGGTTGATATCAGAGGCTGTTTTAAGGATAAAGTAGTAATATAAAAACATTTGTCCCCAATATGCTTTTCAAAATGTGTAGTGAGCATTTCAATTAATGGATTTTCAGACTGTGTTTAGTTGAAAACACAGCGGCACATCATTTTTGTACAGCGAAACTATCAACGAACAAGAACCAAGGAATTCAAAATTCAAAATTCAAGAATTTGTTCCTTTGGGTCTTTCCCAGTATGGTGCATAGAAAATTGATACAAAGTTTTATTAAGCACTTTGTGAAAAATATTATAACATTCCCTGTCTTCATTGGTGTTGCAGAATTATTCGAGCCATTTACATCAACAACTTCCAATTTGTTTCCACTTTTCATCTTCGTTTTTAAATTATCGAAAAGTTTTTGTATAGTCTTTGTTAGTTTTTGCAATAATTTTATATTCATCTTTCTTACGAAAACTTCCGATAGGAATACATACGAGGTGTGATCATAAAATAATCGTTATTTTCAATTTTTTTCAGTAAGTACTTATTTATTAATCAATTTCTATTTTATTTCCATTAAAGTAATCCTCTCAAATATAAAACACTTATGCCAGCGTTTTTTTCCAATCCTCGAAACACTTCAGAAACGCGCTTTTTAGTATCGTCAACAGCTCCTGTTTCGATTTTTTTTATCTCCTCAATCGCAGCAAAAAGCTTTCCTTTCATCGGTGTCCTCAGTTTTGGAAAGAGGAAAAAGTCAGCAGGGATCAAGTCCGGTGAATACGGTGGTTGAGGCATGATTGCGATTTTGTTTTTGGCCAAAAACTCACGCTAAAGCATCGATGTGTGAGCTGGTGCGTTATCATTGTGCAAAATCCATGATTGGGTTTTTCACAATTCTTTGCGTTTCTGACGAATTGCTTCGCGCAAACGGCGAATAACTTCAAGGTAGTATTGCTTATTGACCGTACGACCTTGTAGCAAGAATTCATGATGCACCACGTCACTGCAATCGAAGACAACTGTGAGCAAAACCTTCACATTTGACCGAACTTGACGTGTTTTTTTTCTCCCTTGAGTCGTCTATACGCTTCCATTGGGATGATTGGGCTTTGGTTTCAATTTCATAGCCATACACCCATAATTTGTCACCAGTTATGACCTTTTTAAGGAAATCTGGATCGTCGTTGAAGACGTTCAACAGCTCCTGAGCGATGTCCATGCGACGTTGTTTTTGCTCAAAATTTAGCAATTTTGGAACAATCTTCGCTGCCGCACGTTTCATGCCTAAAACATCCGTAAATATTGCTTGGCCTGAGCCGAACGATATGGCAACATCATCAGCAACCTCTCTAATAGTGGTTCGACGACCAGGACGAGCATCGTCATTGACATCTTATCGGCTTTTCTTAAACCGGTTATACCACAATTGAACTTATGGTATATAGTATTAACTAATACTGTTTCTTTGACCCATTTTCTCGAATAGTACAAAATTGAAGAGCACACCAAAACACGACTAACCTTTTTATGTGTCAAAAACAAACTGGCAATCCAAAATGGTTGATATTGCCAACATATATGCCATCTAGTCAGCCATGTGTACCAACATAACAGGAAAAATGCGAAAATGCAACATACGTAACCCACGAATTTGAAAATAACGGTTATATTTTGATCACACCTCGTTTGTGAGATTTCAATGCATCTGCTGGTCGTCTTCTATGTGTTTTCTGTTTTTATTTTCCATGAAATTTCCAATCGACATCGATTTTTTATTTGTAACTGCAAAATGTTAAAATATTCTATGTTAAAACGTCACATATATAGAGAAATATTGTTTTTATATATTTAGAATTCCGAAAGATGATTCTCGGTGAAGATCGAAATTTTGAAAACAAATGGGTAAAAATCGATGATATCAGAATTTGAACTTGCTGGCTTAAATTATAGCAGATAATATTTGGAGGGTGGGATAATTAAAATAGGTTCCGTCAGTGTCAGTATCATAGAAATATTTATAATTAACAAACTGACTATATATCTGACCTAAACAATCGTTATGGAAATTATTGAAGAATCACAACATTCAATCGATTGATCTTTCACTCCTATACTCAATTCTGACAACCGATTTGCATGTCCGAACTGTTTCGGCCGGGCGAAAATTACTAATTATAGCAAGTCAGTAGTACACAATCTCATATAATAAAGCAGATTTGCACATGTACAGGGTTGCCCATATTCGACGGACCATGTTTTAAAAAAAAAAATCGAAGAAAAAAAATAAAAATTTGGCGGTTGGCAATCTTATTCATTTAATTTGTTCCAAGTAGATTTGTTTACATCAATTTTTGAATATGATATCTCTCAAATAGCCGCCTCTGGCGCTGATGGCGTATTGTGCCCTTTTTGCAGCATTTTCCATCGTTTTCGCCAACATTTCGGCCGGAATAGCGGCTATTTCTTCACGAATGTTGTCCTTGAGCTCTTCTACGGTCCTTGGCTTGTTAACGTAAACCTTTGACTTCAAATGTCCCCACAAGAAGAAGTCAGCGGGCGTCAAATCGGGCGAACGCGGTGGCCAGTCCAAATCACCACTTTTCGACATCAAACGGCCCGGAAACAAATTCTTCAGAAAATCGATTGTTATGCGACTTGTGTGCGGTGGAGTGCCGTCTTGTTGAAACCAGAACTGCCTCATACGCTTTCGACGAATAATTGGCATCACAAAATTGGTCATCATGTCGCGATAACGCTCCTGGTTGATGGTAACAGCATGGCCATTTTCGTTTTGGAAGAAAAACGGCCCAATGACCGTTTTCGCACTAACGCCGCACCAAACTGTGACTTTTTCGTCATGAAGAGGCAATTCTTGAATCTCCTGAGGATTTTCAGTGGCGTCAATACGGCAATTTTGCTTATTTACGGTCCCATTCAATGTGAAATGGGCTTCATCGGACATGATAATTTTGTTCCAAAATTGCTCGTCATCATCGGCCATTTCGATGACTCGTTGGGCCCATTCCAATCGACGAGGCTTGTCCGCAGGCAACAATCTTCGGATTAGAAAGAGCCTCACCAGTCGAAATTTTTTCGTAAAAACGCTTAATGGTGTTCTTAGAAGGCGCACTTCTCACATTTTTTAATATTTTAAAAGCACGTTGAGTTTTCACAATTGACTTCTTCTGTTGAATGTAAATTTCAACTATTTCAGAGCGCTCGCGTGGCGTGTATTGTTCCATGGTAAAAATCTGCTTGGACTGACGCTTCAAACGCGGTATGTCATTAAGCGATCTGACATCTCTGTCAAAAGTTATGGCGTTGCCAGATGGGTCCGTCGAATATGGGCAACCCTGTACAGTATTTAACATATCCAAAATTAAACCATTAGCTTTTTATGCTACAAATTATAACGGCGAAAATTGTACTTGGCGAAATATAAAATAGGGTGACTTTTGAATTCTTAATTTAAGATAAACAACAGACCTGATAAGGACGCTATTTGCCAATAAAACTAGAGATGGTCAAAATTAAGACAAATAAAGTACTAAAGAGGGCTATTTTTTTAATGTTCTTTGCCCTATATCTCAGAAACTAGAACCGTAAACTGAGTTCACGGCACAATAAAAAACTATGAGACATTATGGCTTACAGCTAATTTATTGCAGTTTCTAAATTACAGATATTCTGTGTTATGTGTTCCACTTGTACCACAAAGAAACACAATAATTTTATCTACAGCAGAACTACTTTAAAACTTGATACAAAACAAATATTTCAAGATAACTAATGTTAGATAAAACATGTTCATACACGTTGATTGCGACAACTAGGCGAAAAAGTACATGAGTATCACCTAAACCATAATAACCACAACAGCAGTAGGGGTATTGTAGTAGACAAATTATCGACCTTGGCCTTAAACCAAGCAAACGGGTTGAGTGAAACTGCACATTTGTCAACAAAAAAAAAAATGCAGAATGAAAGGGTCACAACAAACGAAAAAGAAGACAATTTTTCAACACCCCATAGAGGAAGACTATCGATATTTCTGGGAAATTTGAAAACAGAAACGGAAAATAATTTATATAAAAACCGCTGTACACTATTGTGAATGAAAGGCAAAGGTATGAATGTGTTACGCTCAGACTCAAGTGAAAAACAAAAGGAAAATGAAAACAAAACAAATAAACTATTAAAAACGCCCACACAGGAACGAAAGAGTGAAATATACTATAACAACAAAATAAAATCTGTGTTTTTTTATTTGTCTTCATTTGCTTTAGAAAAGTTCATTAATTCTAGAAATCAGAATATTTCGTAAGTGAAAATAGTTTTTTTTTTTTTGGTTCTGTTGCTGCAATTATTCTGCTGCTTTCTGTTGCTTTTACTGACTCGCTTTTATTTCGGTGAGAATTATAAAATAAGTGCTGCAGCAATTATTACGTTTTTTTGGTCTTTTTCAAAACTTTGTTGATTTTCTTAGAACAAATAGAGACCGGATACAACCATCGCACATACACACGTACAGAATGTTACATAACAATGTGAAAATTCCTACAACTTTTTCACAATTTTTATATAATTTTGCATTGCTTTTTCAAATAATTTTGTGGCATTTTGATTTACTTATAAAATATCTTATAAATATTTGCAAAATAGCAAGCAAATTTTTGCAGGAATTTTTTTGCGTTACGTGATTTCAGTTTCACTTTGCCTCTGTTGTGGGGTAATATTTCATTTAAATTTCACTTGTTCGTTACGATTTTTACATTTTTCTATTTCTTTTTCTGCTTTTACTAAACGTTAAATTTGCAAATTTCTTTACTAACCGTAACTTCTCGACACTTTACTCCGATTTGTCTGCTTCGTTTCAACTTTTTTTCACTGTCTCGATTACGTCGATCTTAACGTTGGAAGCGCACCGCGTCGACTGAACGTATTTTGTGAGAACCTCGTTAAAGTCAAAACAAAAAGTTAATGCGATGAATTTATGAAATAAACGCAAACAAAATGAGTGCAGACACCGTATTGATAAAAAGTGAATAGAATTGAGTACGACGACAAACAAAACAACGAAAGCAACAAATACTCAAACAAGTCGTCATAACCGAAAGTAAAGAAATAATAAATTTCATTAAAAGTATAAAATAAACAACCTCATTTATTTCTTGAAGAGAGAATTTAAGAGATTTGAATTTTGTTTGCTTTCCATTAATCTCGGAAAATTTCATGACCATGGGGTAGGTAAACACATGACTCGGTTCGCCATCTTCGGTGTCTGTCAGTGTACGCGCTAAGCGCATTTGGGCTGGTGGTATTGGGGTAAAGTAGACAAAGTTTTGCCATTTGGTATACCAGCTTGTGTTAGTTACGTTAACCCTTTGTTGATGCATTAAGGGTGAGTATAATTCGGATTTCGCAAGGATTAGGTGATCTCTAATGACATATCAAGAATTTAGAGTTATCTATATAACATAGGCTTCCACAGGAAGGAAAGATACATTAAAGTCCAATCCAAGCGGATTATCACAAGACATTCTCGTTTGAGAAGCTCCATATTACTTTATAAGTATCAAGGTATATATTAAGAGAACGATAGCGTTCTGTTGGAGGTTTCCCTTGGAAATGAAAAATACACATTTCCATTATTGACCGTTTTTACAAAATAATTAAAAACTACTACAAGTGTGGTTGATGTGACGAATTAGAGGAGAAGCGCAGAAGATCGAAGCGTTTGATAAGGTAATAGATAAGGTATGTCTATTCCAGCCGCCACCTAAGAAGAAGGCAAATGTGGTCGCTCATGCATTACGGCGTAGTTCTGGTCGTCATAATCGACCTAATGTGCAAGGAATTGACAAGATTATAAAGAAATTTGAAGAGACTGGAAGCGTTACAGATCACCGCAATTAGTGAAAGCGTAGCGGATGTTTTATTTAATTTTACTTATTATATTATATTAGCGTTGATTGGGCCATGTTGTGCGGGAAATATTTAGCACGATAAGCTACAATTAAACAACCCAGGGCTAAAAAAAAAAAAAACAATGTCCTTAAAAACATCAAAAAATGGAAATCCAGATAATATAAAAGCTTTCTTATTTATTTTTTTCAGGAGTAGTTCAGTAAATAACTTACAATGCAGTATCAATAAAACATTGAATGCTATAAGTAGTAGGTTAAATGATAATAACTTTTATATTAATTGTAGCAAAACTAAAGCTGTGCTTTTTGTCTCCTCGTTTCAATCTTTTCAGAATGTTGACATTAACATTAATTGAAACAGTATTGAGTTTGTAGATGAAATGAAGTGCCTCGGCATAACACTTGATAAACGATCATATTTATTCTATACTAGCTGACCCGGCAAACGTTGTTTTGCCTTCAAAATGCTTTTTGTATTAGTAGTTACTTTTCAAATTAGAATACCTTATTAAATGTTATTATTTATTGGAATGTTGTGGTAAAAAAAATTAATTGCAAAAATCTCATCTCCAACGCCATCTATCACTTTAAATAAAACCTTTTAAACCTTCCGGAATACTCTACCAATAATTTAAGACCAAAGTGAGCCAAATCGGTCCAACCGTTCTCGAGCTTTAGCGAGACTAACGCACAGCAATTGATTTTTATATATATAGATTTCCATAGACACTTTTTACTCTCCGGTAAGCAAGCGATTTAATGATAAAGCCCTCTCTCGACAAACAAAAATCCGACGTTGGTTCTAACCGTCTTGTTATATGGCGCAGAATCCTGGATTATGGCGCAAGCGGATGAATCAGTACTGGCAGTTTTTGAGAGGAAAATACGCCAGAAAATATATGGACCCATCATCGTTGACGGAAAGCATCGGCGTCGCATAAATAATGAGCTGTATGAGCTACATATATGCCGACATCGACATGGCCAAACGCATTAATATACAGTGATTGCGTTAGCTGGGTCATGTTGTGCGGATGGACCCAAATGCTCCGGAATGGTAAGTTTTCGACAACGAACTCGAAGGAACGCGCAGAAAAGGGCGACCAAAACTCCGTTGGAAGGACCAGGTTTTTGAAATACTGTCGAAGCTTGGTGTGACGAATTAGAGGAGAAGCGCTTGGAATTATTTTCCACGGGCGGCATATAATAGATAAGGATGTCTATTCCAGTCGTCACCTAAGAAGAAGAAGTTACCTTGCGGAAGTTGTACAATATGAATATATTCCCTCCAATTCATATTAAAGAAAAGTTAGCTCATGCCTTGCTGATGTCCCAAATTAATTTGGTATTGAAGTTTTTTTCGGGAACAAAATCTTGGTTGCTTTAGAAAAATTGAGAGGATTTGTAATATGGTAGTAAGGTATGTGTATAGTTTGAGATGCTATGATCATATATGACAATGTGGTATACGTTTTTTACGTGTTCCCTTTAAGAATTATGTTGAACTTCGAATCATTAAATCATTTTATAAATGGGTAATAATCTGGTTCACTACCTTTACTGCGAAGAAGATTTAGGTTCACTAGATCAACTAGAAATCCACAACTTGTAATTCCTCTTACATCAGGCTATTCTATATTCTTAAAATCATTTATGGTGCGCGTTTGCAGAGCTTGGAGTGGGCTTTCCCTGCATTTACTAAATTTTGCTTATTCAGATCAAGTTTTCCAACACAAATATATTAGATTTGCATTAAGCGAACTTCAGTATTCTATTTTACATTATGAGCTCATCGACACTTGGTTTTTCTTTTTTATTTGCTTTATAACTGTATTTGGTTGGGGGACCATAATATAAACTTTGCTATTAACATTTGAATTTATATAGTTTTTAACTTTATTTTATTATTATTTTTGGTTATTTAATATTTTATTAAAGAATTTTATATTTTATTTGTGATGTCATATAATTGGCCTTTTTGGCTTTCCTGTATGAATAAATGAAATAAATGTGTTTCTTTTGCTTTGGTTTAGAGTACACATGTATAGAGAGGGCTTGGCATTTGATTATTACCAATGCACTTAGCTAATTACTTGGAAAATGCTTAGACAAAATTAGAAAATACAGTCTTTCAAGCCCGATTGACGTCGTCCTTTTGCGATTGGCAGAGTGCTTTGGCAGCTATATATTTGCTTCTGTGTGAGATAATTTGATTTCATGACACGACACAATTTGTACGTACACTCTTTATTTCCAAACCCCAATTAGTAACCAGCGCTAATAGAAATGCGTTACTCAATAAAGGGTATCGGAATGTTAAGAAAAATACGGTATAATAAAATCATATTATGGACTTTGTTGTACATCAAAGTAGATTTCTTCTCGAAAATTTCGTTGGCATGTTAACGTAAACAATTCTTTTTTTTTCAGCTGTTCACTCGTTTTTAGCCTGATAGTGAAAGTTGATTTTTTTTTTGTTGCTTTCCCATCCGTCACTATCATCATCATTGTTCTCAGTACAAAAATATAATTGCTTTGCCTACATATTCTCTCTCTCTTTGGATCTTTTATTGTCGGCATGTTCATCAAAATGTGCGGGTATGACGTGACATTTAAACATCATCATCACCATTAAAATTATCATGACGGTCCAATAATTACGTTGTATTCTCATTGCCCAAATTACAGCGCCGGTCGCAATCATCGATCTTATGACGTTTCAGAAGTTCACATCAACCGCACCATTCCCGTTCATATGTGATCGCCACAATAGGATTTCTAATCAATGATGCATAAGCGCGTAAGCAAACTTTGCCATCATCACTCGCTAACATTTTTCAAACAGTCCATATAACTCGCGCATTTACAGGGTCTGTGTGAAACGACCAATGATGTAGGTTTCTTTTCTAAAGATGAGAAGTGGTAATAGGCAGAAAATACTTTTGAGAGTACTCTAGACAGTCGACAATGTAAACGAAATAAATTCCAATTTTGAAAATATAATTTCATTTGTTCAGTTGAAGTCTATCATTATGTTTCACACTTTCCTAGAACAATTGTCTGCTGTTGATGATAGAGGCAGACCTACCGATCACTTTGAAATTTGTTTAACTACTCTTTTCTTTGGACTTACAACGTGTGAGGCAATGTCTATTTTCATTAGGTAAATGTTTATTTTAGACCTTTTTAATTGGAAATTTCTATTGGAGTATATTTGTTGCTGAAGCAAGAGTTTACAGATAAGATATGTTCTTTGAAATGTAAATAATACAAAGAGTAACCACAGCAACAGCTGATGAAAATTACAGATAATGCAAAAGTGCAGCCAACGCCAATTGGGTCAATATTGTACAGCAGATTCTCTATAAATTATGTCGTTTACTTGTTGATTCATGTTTCGTTGGTTTGTGTTTCCAAAAAACTGAATGTTAGTTATCTATTTGGTTATTAATGGCATTTACATTGGAAGCAAAATATCACTTTTCGGCTCATCCAATATCACTTTTCGGCTCATCCAATATCACTTTTCGACTCATCCAATATAATTCAAATGTCACACTCGAATGTAATATTACTTTATATTATAAAATTTCTCCTTTAATAAATATTTATAAAAGTATATAATTGTATCCTAAAGCGGAGTGATTTAAATAGCAGTGGAAAAAACGTATAACAAAGAATTTAACAAGTTAACGTTCTTCTCCTCTCTGCGTTGATTATCATTGAAATCCTTAGCAGTTGCTCTCTAGGCGACCGTTGGGGGTTTCCATCTAATAGCGAATTGCATCGATAGCCTCTTTAATCGATGAGGTGGTATTTCGCCTAAAGTCAATTAGGATATAACGAAAAGAAGGATTTTCCAGCAAATTGTTATGCTTGGATTGCTGTCACACCTTACTAGTTGTTAGAAATTAAAAGGATTCAAACAAATCATACTACTGCAACATCAAAACACAAGATTTCAGGTAATTCCTATCAGATTGTCGTTAACTTACTATTTAATTCTGTCTCTTCGGTGTAAGAAGAAAATGGGAAAATTACCAACATCACGAAAATCAACGGAAACAAAAATAGAGAACTAAACCTTGATATCTACAAACGAACATATTATTACTTCATTAAAAATAACAAGATAATTGGAATTTTGATAGGAAGTAAAACAGAAATCCATTATTTTTACATGAAATTGAAGGCTCTGTTTAGCTTAGTTAGAATGATCCGATTTGTATCAAATACACGCCGTTTTATTCGATAAATCGTTACCATTTTAAAGGTATGCATCTCTCTTGGAAAGCCTCCTCCCTTTTTGCAAAAAACTGGGACGGTCGATTTCCACAAGCTTTTCTTGAATCGAAAATTATCCGCCACAGACAGGAACAGGCGAAATTCACTTTATCCCAAGTCCAGACTGTAAGGTGGATGCATACGTATGAATCTACTAAGCAAGTTCGTGGGGCTTCTGACAATTCACTATAGATGTGTGTGGCCTGGTTTTGCCTTAGCCAAGCTGGCAGCTTCTAAGCGATTGCATCCCTCAGACGATCCAATTGTTGACAGTACAGCCCTGAATTAGGAGTTTGGATGTGGGAGAGCAGATCATAGATGATTCCCTATCAATCCCACCAAAGATACAGCAAAACGTTTCTGAACGTTAATCCTGGTGGCGAACATTTATCTTGGCTCGCCGTGACTCTATTAAGGGCGTTTTTGCTTTAAGTCGTTGTAAGTGACCCACTTTTCCGCCACCACCATCCGCTTCAGGAATGGGTCGGTTTTGCTGCGATTCAGCAACAACTCGCAGTTAGAAATTGGACCCTTGAAGAATTTTTTCACGAACTCGTGTGGTACCCATACATCCAGCTTTTTGCGTATCCAACTTTATTCCAGTACATATGAAAATTATTATTTTTTGTACATTTTCAACAACTTATTTTGCAGAGTGCAGTGCATTTTTAACATCAAAATTAGCGGAAAGGAATCTACGAAACTAAAATTGTGCTTGACTAGATATTGCAATATCAGGAATGTAAAAATTATCGCATATAGCAAAGAAAAACTAAAAAATAGGGCGTACTATCTTTTTGCTGGTGTACACATTTGGTCTGCGCTCAAATAATATTGAGTCAATTAGTTTTTTCAGTACGAAATCTTATATTTCTAACGCCATCTAGCGTAACCCATTCGCTCTTATGCAGCGCGATATACAGATTAGTAAAACCATCCATTGGAAAAATAATGTATTTCTTTTCACTTATAAAATATCCGACTCAAGAATTATCATCTCAGCTATTTACATCCAGGTTGTTATTGCAATTGTGAAGGTAGCAAGATAACCAGCAATTTTCACACTTAATTTCGGGAGTCTTGTATTAAAGAATGTAGACCCATATTTAATTTGACACATCGAAATTCATCATCATCTATCATTGAACGAATTAACCTCGACGTTTGTGAACCTTTAATTATCCTTACATGCGAAAGCGATTCGAATATTATTGCTGCATCACAATATTCGTGTTGCGCAAATTTACCCTATTCTTCAAAAATGATGCGGCCAAGACGACAGAGTCCACGGGGGTTTAACAGGAATCTCGCCATGCCTTACCCACAGTATGCAGCGCACTGGGCATATTACAATGCGATTGCCAACGTCTCCCTGGGATAGTTAAGAAAAACTTGGACATCTAGGAAAAGGGACTGATAATTTTGGTACTACGACAATTGTCAGCCCTTTCTTCCAGCCAGGAGATACCAAATTGATTATGCTAATGTGGAACGTAATCCCCATTAACGGAGGTGAGGCCTATCTTACTGCCCCTGCTACTCTATGAGTCTGTAGCATCGTAGTCTTTACCAGCGATTTTGGTATCGACCACAACCCGCGTGATGCCCCCACTAGGAGTCCTACACCTAATGATTAGGCGGGAACTCAGTTCCGGGGCCTCCTCAACCCCACGCGACCGGACAAACTCACCGGTTGGAGCTGCGTAGCAAAGCAAAGCTACTATCAAATTGTGATTTATGCACCATACTTCACGAGATTGGTCGCCCTGTGGCAAAAGAGTACAGACTGGACATTTTTACATATCTGCAGGTCGATACTACATCGCAAGAATGCGGTATCCTCACAGGTGGGAAACGGGGAAAACTCCGAACACCTTCCGCTCGGCGACGGTGAACGGCTACCATAAAATATAGACATAGGAAAAACCCATGCCTGTCCGTACCTTCCGAGAGATCAAAAAGATACAGATGACAGGGCACGAACCCGAGACCTGCCCGTATGTATCCCTATCAGTCCCGGTACCACACAAAGTCTCTGGTCAAACTCTGTAGCTAACTTACTCCCAGTTTCAAACCCTTGCGATCCAGCGACTGGTGCCCCTGCACGTGAGCAACAGCTGCCGTCTACCAAGCTACCGAGAACGAGATCAGCATGATCCGAACAGTCTCGCAGCCGCTCAACCCTCAGGTCAGACTGCATTGAGAAGGTCAGCAGAGCCACTTCCCACAAATACGTCGTAAAAGCCATACGCTCTAGAAGCAAACACCGTTGCTCTAGCCAAAACGCCCTGACTAGAGAGAAAGTTGCTGATTATCTAGCAAAACCGCATGAGGCAGTATTGCCGTTATATTTGGATAAGAAATAGAGAGCATTTTGGATACTGCCAAATTATCAATTAGAAGAAAATTGGACGATTTTGCTGAAATGCTATCTGTAAGTTAGAAATATATAAAATAGTTAATCAAATTATGAATATCTCAAAAAGACTTGTCGTTATTCTAACAGTTGAATTAAATTTAGTTTATAAATAGTGCTTAAAAACCATTGAAACAATCCAATAATAGGTTTGCTACAGACAAATTTTAGGCATTTTATAAAATCGAAATATTTTCCCAACTTATATAGGGAAGATATCACAATAATGTTATCTAGGCGATAAAACACTTGAACGATATTAATACAAAATTTTGGCAATAGAACTTTCCATGCGTTATAAAAAAGTTTTTAATTTTTTCATTTTTTAATGTCGCCATTTCCCTGACCAATAAACTGAAGATATACAAATCATAATTTCTTTTGTTTTCTTTCAAATTACTTTCATATTCTCCTGCTGATATATCTTCCAAATATTCATAGGAGAGGTTTGTATCCTAGATTGGTGTGGTATCCTAGATTGTTGGGCTCTTTGAATTTTGTGAAGACTGAAATTTGTTTTTAATAATGCGTTTTGATTCGATGAATTGACCAAGTGTTGATATTTGAACCTACGAATTGTTATTCCACGCTACTTTCAGTGAGTCATAGAAGTTCATATTACGGTATCTGGATTGATAACACACCCAAATTAAAAGTGTTCTTTGAACTTAACTTTAACGTCATAACTCAAGCAAAAAAAAAAAAAAAAATTGTATATATAATATATGGTATGTATGATTACGCTATAAACAGTTGACACTATTATAGGCGCACTTGATTTGCCCCCTTTAGCGTTATTTCTAAAAGTTACAGTGGAGCGAAACATTGTATATTTTAGATAAGTCACAATTCTCCAAATTTCGCAATAAATAACACAAATAAGTAAAGACGTGCGTTTTATTTGTCAACCAACCAATGTTTTTAATCATTAATGTGTTTCTATATCTAAAACTTGCGGCATTGCAGCATTGATAAGACTAATAAAATACTTAATATACTTATTGCTAGGCAATTTTAGCTGCTCGAAAACATGGTCCGAATAAAAGTGGATCCGACAACGATTGCAATTAGGAATTCACGGAATTTGTTAAGTGCTATAATAAAACTGTCATAGATATTCTCTTTCACATTGCAGTGATAGCCTGGTACTAACCAAATTGCACTGTGGACCAAAGGTAAATATAAAGAAATGTGTGATTAATAAAAATGGACAAAAATTAAGATTTTTAACAAACGTGCCCAAACCAACGTAAACGGTATGTATGTACATACATTCTCGACGACGGATCGCATATGACTTTCGGTGGGATTAATTACTTTTTGAAATAAATAGATTAGTTATTTGTACAAATAAATTGTAATCAATCGGATGGTTTGCTTTTTTTTTTAAATCATTTCATTGTTTTGGTATAGATCTTTCGCATATAGGCAAACAACACTCAGTTATTTTCGAGTTACGAAATTAAATTACAAAAATATTGAAAATGTATTTCCAAATTAATTGCTATAGTGACCAAACAGTCCCAATTTTATGCTGACTTTTTGTAATTTGTTGCATGCGTCACTATGTCAAAGGAAATGAGATTCGATTTTAAATAAAAAGGATATTGGTGGTCCAAAAATGGCCTTCGAGTTTCCGAAATTAACATATATTCTGAAAGAACTGTTAAAGAATTAATATTTATTTATTTCAATTCTCGAACAAAACACAAAATAACATCACAATGCAGTATTATAGCACAAACGTATGGGTAATTGGCACCATAAAAGCCTTCTTCCATTTACAAAGAGTCTGCCGCTTCAGAATCAAATAAGTTCGACGTTTACAAAACATTCAGAACGTTTTATCACGATACCTATTAGTTTCTTTCAAAATTATTTATTTATTTATTTATTTATCACTGGCTTGTAATTTAAAGCCTTCCGGCCAATTATAAGTAAATTACAATATGCAACAATTCATCTATTAGATTGAATCTGCTTAATATAAGTTAAAAAAAAAAAACATTTAATAAAAATTAAATATAAAGTTTATAAAAATATATGAAATTATGATCATTAATGACAAAAAAAAAAAAAAGTATGGAAAAAAGACTAATTCAAAAGTTAGAAGTTAATCGGAATATAATCTTGAAATATAAGATAATCGGTATATAATAAAGCCTGCTCACAGTTTAATTGAAAACAAAATTTTACAGTAAAGTCTGAAAGTGTTGTAGAATGTGCCTTTTGTAAGAATCTGGACATAATTTAAAACTTTTTAAATGGCTTGGTAGTAAATTGTAAATTCAAGCTACTCTTACTACAAAAGCACGACCCATGAGTGTGGTTATTTTAGGAATAAGAAGCTGCTTATTACGAGTGGAATGTGAAAAATTAAATGAATTAAAAAGAAATTGAGGACTACACAATCGAACAATTTTATAAAATAACAGCTAAGACCTAAAATCTACATAATTTTTAAAACTACAACCAAAATTAATGGTTGTTTTATGGTCCTAATCCTAATGGAATTAATATTTAGTACTAAATTTTTGAGACAACGTCGGTTTTGGATATTATTGTGATGAAATAACTCATTTATGAGTTCTTTTTATAGGACCGCGTAAACCAAATTAACCTCAGATAATGGAATACCCCTGGTTTGACTTATTTGTTAAGTTGAATTTCATTTCGATACTGATTTCTTCTAATTTGAAAGTAAATTTTCTATCAACTCGTTAGAATATATAAATTAGGATCCTAAAAATATAAAGCTTTGGATTTGCTTTATTTCGAGTTCATAAAATTCTTTAAAAATGTATATTTAGTAAAATTCATTATTATTTTTCTAAAAATCCTGTCTTCAACAAAACTTAGATTCGCAATTAAGGCGACTGAAAATACGTTTGAAAAATGACCTCATTTCTGTTTTTCCAGCTGAGGCAAGACTGAAAATACTTATAAAACTAATTTTACTATAAACAATATATTTGTTCTCTGTCTATGAGCATTAATAAAAGACATAATTTTCCATAATACGTTAAAATTAAACTTTTTAACAAACTTTCCCTAGGATATAATACAAAGATCACCATAACAGAGTTTTTCAAAACTCAAAATAATATGCTATTGAATTGTTTGGAAAGTCAGCTCGATTTCGAACATTACTTTGAGAAATTTTTACTTAACTTGACGATCGCTCTACTAATTGAAGAATTGGTTAGCACATCGAGTTCATTGCCCAAAATAATAATTCGATATTATTTTCTAAAAGTGAGTCTAAAAATGGAATGGTTACAAAGCTCACTGAATTAGAGCAGCTCTTCCGTATCTTATTTATGGGATGTAAGGAATTTATTTTCATTAGTTTTCAACTCGTAGGTCGAATCAATACAATCCCCACGTTCCAATTTAAACCGCGTTTTCAATACTCATATCCAGAACTGTTCTCCATATCAGCACATATATTCTGACTTTAAAGCTGCAGATATATAAAGTGTTTCACGCCGTGAAAACATTGAGATATAATTTATTGGCAAAATTGCCCTGAGTAGCAATAATTGTTTCGATAAGGATTACAATACCATGTTATTAAAATATAATTTTACCGAAAGTATATGCAAATTGACACCAAATAAGTTTGTTTGCTTCCATCTCAATTAAGCTTAGTAAAAACTAGATAACTTCTTTAAAACCCTCGAAATATCGTCATCACCACTGGACTATACCATATCATATATTAGATCTTTTATTCAATTTTGCACCATGTCGATAATTCAATTTAAATATTGACTACCACTACCCGACAAATGTATTCGTTGCTTTTAGCTGCGTGAATGGGCCTAGGATTTATTATTCAATCCAGTAAAATGAGCGGAGAATAGTTGAAAGGGGATATAAATTACGAAAATGTTGGACAAAATACTAAACGGATACGTTTCATAATTACACTAGCCATGACTGACCCTGGCACAATGTTTACTACAAGCGGTCATAGTGCACATAATTATAGTTTCGAGCTCCGTTGATTGATTGGCGGTCACCTTGACTTGTATACGAACACTTCGAGTAGCTTGGTCGTATTGACTTTTTATCTTTATATTTTGTGATATTCCCCTTTCTATAGGGAATTAACTTATAATTTTCTCGGGAGAGAACGCCAAACTTTATTCCAGACATCCGAAAAAGGCAAACAACCCTATTCTGCAGCAAAGATGACGGCCACGCGTTTTTAGAATACATATGATATAATATATATCGACCATCTTCCGCTGAATGTTTGTACATTTTTCAGAAAAACGTCCCTATTTGGCAACGGAGAGATTACTTCTGAGTTAGGACAATGCATGGGATCACATGTTTCCGTTTTACTGATGTCAAATGCGACAAACCTCAACACGAATAATTTCTAGACAGCATAAAGTGGTGTTCCGTTGTCCTCGACTATTTGCCAATAAATTCAAATTGAAACAATTGGTTGGGACAAAAAAAATTTACCATGAGATAGCAGCTAAGCGCAGAGTGTTTTCTTTGGTTGAATCGTTTGATCAATTCTATAAATCTAGAAGTAAGCTATATTCGGCTATATACACATGTCCTCTTAATAAAAGAAATGGTTTCGTCATACAAAATTATATACTTGTAATCGTAACACAAAAAAAGCTTGAAAAGTCAACCCGCTTTTGGTAATACCAGGAAGGCCTTCATAAAAACATATTATGCTATCTTAGGTATCTGAGGTAATTTCATCCTAATGTAACATCAACTTCCAGCATTCTATTCTAAGGTTTCAACGATGTCGGAGAAAGCACGAATAGCTAAGAGCACTGAGTATGTTATTTTGGCGAAAAATCAATTCCACAAGATCTTGAACAACAGTTCTATTAGCAATAATAAATAAATGCTAATTGATTAATAATTTTTAAAACAAATAATGAGCCAAAATCTTAGAAACATAATGTTTGCGAAGGTAAATAAAAATTTGGGGAAAAAACGTACAAAGACATTCACAATATTATCTTTACTGGAAAACGAATTAAAATATGAATGTAACAGAAAGGAAAAAATAGGTATAAGATGACTTTAACTCAGCAATAACCATTACAACCTTCTTAGCAAACCCTAACAAGAGTTAGCTATATAAAGGTTTGCCATTCGATAGAGAATCGAGTAATCCCCGGGGGAACAGTTCCCGAGAATGTTCGGGAAACGCTGAATGCTAAACCCCATTTTTCATCGGGAAATGAAATCTGCCTGAGACGGAATGGCCAAGTCTTTGGGATGCACACAATACAATACATCTCGATTACCTTGCTTGAGAGCTTGAGGTTATTACAATATATGTTAATAGCATTTTGCTGAAAAAACAATCCTATTTCACAAAAACAGAAATTGGTCTTCCATCAATGGAATGTATTGTTCCAAAAATGTTTAAATTCAGCAAATGAATTCCAACATTAGCGCTGAATTTTGCCCCCGCGGTAGCAAAAGTTTGTTTCGATATCTTCTATTACTAAAGACGTCGGTGAAGGATTCTAGAAACTTAAGGATCATTTCTATAGGAATATATGTATTTGTACAGAAACACTGGATAATGCTGTGACTTCCAATTTTAATGCGACCTTCCTTCCCTCTAAAATTTATATAAAAAATTAGAGACATTTTGTTTCTGTAGATAATTTAAAAATTACAATGAAATGGTTGCAGGCAATTTAGTGTAAATTTCAACACTTTGAAAAAGTCTTCCTTTCCTTTGAAATACTTATGTGTCACGAAGACATTTCCGTATTCTTTAAGTTTGAATTTATGCATTAAAATTTCATTACAAAAGAGAACTCCAACGACTATTCTGGACTCCAGAGAAAATCGATGGTTAGCGCGGCTGGATGCTCTTGAAATTGTTTTTAATAGGTCGCGTTTTATATCGACGGAAAGTTTCGCTTCGCCCAAAATGTTGGTTGTATGTTTGCGAAGCCACAATCATATGGTAAAAGCAAAGACAATATGCACGCACAAATAATTTATTTCGCTCTGGAATGGATTTCGCTTGCCTCCAACTTTCACTCAAGAGCGTACTTTTGTCCTTCCTCGCTCTCTTTCCCAACGTGGAATTTTAATAGTACAGCGTTTTTTAACATCATATGTAATGGTATTTATACATCATTGATCAATTTACAATAATCAGCAAAAATAGTGACCAAAATATATATATGAATGAAGTTATCGCACAAAGAGAGTAACGAAGAAACCGGCATCATCTTACTGCCTTGACTCTCTCTCAGCCCTTCCTTGGCTTCAAATTAAATAAATTATCTACGCGTATATATTGTTTTTGGCAATAAAGTCTTTAAATATGTGGTTATTCACTTAGTGGTTTCAAACCCGCCGGTCTGGCAATGCTGTCAGCTGTTAAAAACCTGTCATCTGAAGTGATATTTATTTAGTTAAGGGTTTGCCATTTAAGAATATGGATCATTTAACAACTGGAGAACGGGTAAAAATAGTTAAAACTTACTACAAAAGTGGTATTTTAATCGAACAACATTTTCTTCAGCGATGAAGTTCATTTTTCAATCGGTCGCATATGGGGCTAGGAGAGTCAAGGCCTGATTGTAGAAACGCCATTGCATCCGAAAAAGTGACTGTTTGGTGCCCATTATGGTCTAGAAGTGTCATTCAAAATGATCCGACGCTGCAACCAATCCAGAGAAGATTGCATCTGTCAAAATTTTATCTCGTCATTTGAAACAGCAAAATGATAAAATTTATTTTACCTTACAAAAATTCACCCATTTTACCACTGAATAAAATTCAATTTTAAACACAGCCAATTTTTAAAAAGTTTGTCTAAATTTTCACGCCGTCAGTCTGAAATAGCAAATGTTCTGCTTCCTCGTTCCTTTAAGCCTAGTATGCATATCAAACGTATATTTCGTTTCCCATGAAGAACACATGTTTATGGTGCTATCGAAAACCATCGGCAATTTAAAAAATTTCAGCAACGGAAAGTTTGTTCAAACGGAACTCCGTTTGCAGAATTGCAGAGTTTGATAAAAAAAAAAAAACTAATTCTAATTGGGACGAATACCAGTCTTAGATATGTTCAATAAAACCTCCACAAATATCCTTAACATTTGCGCATCATTCCTCTTTTCGAACCGATTTTGATATTCAGATCCTGTAAAAAGTGGTTTAGTTATATTTTTAAGTATCCGAGACCATAAAAAACGGATATTCACCTGAAATCCCTTAACTAAGCATAGTTCCATGATGATTTGAGAACGGCATACTCTAAATACAAGGCAATTTCGAAAATGCATGGATATTTTTAAGTATTGCAAGAGTACGTATTATAAGTTTTAAAACTGTTCAGCCAAAAACGCAATTCAGCCGATTTCTTCGCGGCATACCGAAGCCTCCCACCCAGAAACAACCGGTCGCGGCGCAACAATAGGCTTTATACTCCGCCGCAAAAGCGAAAGTCTATAATCTGCTTCGACTAAAATAGATTTTAAAATTTAAAGAAAAAAAAGTTAATCGTCAAATCGAAAATGGATTCTCAGCCTCTCAGATTATCGTCATCCACTAGTGGCAAATAGAGAAGCACAGTAATGTAATTAAATAAATTTCCGATGGGTTATTAGTACGCCCTTACATTCCGCTTGTACTTAAAGTTCATCACCCCTTTACCAATAACCGGATGTGAGCCATTAAGCAAGTTAATATATGAAGAAAAAAGAAAAAATAGTCCAAAGATAAAGGCAAGAAGCAAAAGTAACAAAGACGAGCCCCCTTTTTCACAGAAAACAAAAACAAGAAACTTCCACACCAACAACATTAACCGAAGAGGGAGAGTGTAATCTTTAAACGGGTACACTGCACTAATGAAGAACATGCGGCTAAACGCAAGTGCTCTGTGTGCATATCACATATCATGCAAAAGAGAACAGTCATAAGACTGACTACAGCCACGATTGCTGTGAGTGACTAAGGCCAAGCCTCCTCCCCAAAGTCCAATGCGACCAGCGACAATACTGATACCGGTTTGTGCCGATTAAGATGACACAGAGTGTATCAGACGATGACGAAATATTTGCACGAGGCCCAAATAAATGAATTGCAGAAGACACAGGGAAACACGTGATCGTCAACGGTAATGAATGAATGAGCAAACCTAATAACAATGACCCATTTCGCCCGATGGAGTTGGTGGGTCGAATGTGTGTGTGTTTGTTTGTGTGGGGCAAATGCTTACAAATCTTACATTACATATACAACAAATAACAAGTCGTTACAACATGTTGCACATCGTTTACACCAGCATTGGTTGTAGGAACCAACAATTTACTATTAAAAAAAAAAATCAAAATCCCTAACACCCTTCAGGCAGCCACCATGAAGTTCCCCACTACACACGAACGTCATTCCATTAAGTTTTGTTCTTATCCACCTAACGCCTATCTCCTGCCCTCTTAGTGGTTGCTAGATGGTGGTGGTGGTAAAGGAGAATTACATAATTTCATCTCAATATTCCACAAAAATTTGTAACCGATATCTTTCCTACCGGCACAATCGGCCAGTCATAATAGAAGACGATTAATCATTTCCATTTTCTCAGGGCCACTGATTGTCAAAATTACACAACTTTATTTCTTCGAATGGATAAAAGTTTATAAAATTTTTTCAACATTCACTCACTCGTCAGCCACTATACGTCACTTGACCTGATTTTGTTCTCTTTTAAATAATATCTTTGTGTTATTTCATTAAGTTGTCGTTATTTCCACTTCACAATGAATGGCCACTCACAGATTGGAAGATTAATTTTATTTTGCAACACTTATTAGTTAGATTTTCTCCACTTATTTGCTTTACAAACTTACACTTATTAGCTCTTTACCTGAGTACGTCGAATAAGCGACTTTAGCTAGTACCGAAAACCGAATAATTTCAATTTCTGAGTTGGAAACGAGATTGTAATGCAGTGTTGCATTTTATGGTCCACTATCGGGAAAATGTCATTCATATTGCCCATCTAAGCAGGGTTGTATAAAAGAGTAGTACTGCGAAATAGAATGTCATATGCAAAAGGTAATGACTATGAAATGTTTGTTAACCGCTTAGTGACTTAAACGGTGTTGCCAGAAGCCAGCAAAAAATTATGCCGAATACTGAAATAGATTGTCCAAATGCCAAAGAATAAGTTAAAATTATCCAAAGTACACAGAAAAATTAAAAAAAAACAACAACAATTAGCAATTTATATTTATATTATTGAGCAGATAAAATCTAATATGTAAACTGCTGCATGTTGCAATTAACATATAATTAGTCGGAAGGCTTCAAATTACATGCCAAATAAATGAAATTAAATATAAATAAATAAATAAATAAATAAATAATAACTGGAAGCAGTGCTTTAGAATGCACTCTTTTGGAGAAAGTGGAAACATTAAATAATTTTTTTTTTGTTTTTTTGAAAGCATTATTTGTATAAAGCGATGTTTAGAAGAACATTTTCCATACGTATTTATGATAATTAAAGAAAACTTACGCAGAAAAGTATCTTATAATAATGAGTCAATTTTTTTCTTTAAACACATTTTTATAAGGAAAATATCCTTCAATACAAGTGCTTAAGCTCATTTTTGTAAATAAAAAATATTTTCTAGCACAATTTCTGCATGAACATTTTGTTGAAAGGCATTGCTTTTTGTACGAAAAATGTTCTACAACAGATCTCTAGATAGATAACATTTTTCAAAATATATTACTGTACGAATAATGTCTTTCAAAAGACTGCTTCACAAAGATTATTTTCGATATGAATAGAAAAAGTACCTGCTAATACAATTTTTCTTTATACATTTTTTATATAACGAAATATCTTGGTAGATATCGTAATGCAAAAACTTTACGTAGTCAAGAAAGACACTTTGTAATGAATACTTTGAAATGTCATGAAAGATACTTCCAACATAGAAAAATGTTGTGGGAACCCTTTTCATGTGAGAAAGTGTCATGAAAGACACATTTCATATAGAAAAGTCTCAGGGCAGACACTTTCTAGTTAGAAATGTTTCCCTTTTCATATGGGAATGAGGAAGGAAGATGCAACGGAAGCCATTTTTCATGAAGAAAAGTGTCATAATAAACTTATATTAGAAAACACATTCTATATTAAAACGGGTCAGGGAAGACAATTTTTACATTGAAAAGTATGGTAGAAGACACCACTTCTATATACGAGATACATATGTTGAGGAAGAAAATTTTGAGTAGAAAAATGTCGTGAATGACATATTTTATATAGAAATCTGACACCTTCTATATAAAAAATGGCGTGGAAGCGTATTTTCATTTTAAAAAATATTGTGGAAGATACTTTTTTTTTTACACAGAAAAGTGTGGCGGAAAATTCGTTTTGTATTGAAAAGTGTTTCCGAAAACTTTTTTAATTATTTACATTTTAAAGAGCAGTGAAATAAATTTTTCGTTTAAAAAAGATTTCGCTGAAGGCACTTTTCTTACAGAAAAGTGTTGTGGAAGCTACTTTTTATACAGAAAAGCGACGTGAACGACTCTTGTCATGCAGAAAGTGTTATAGAAGACAATATCTTGTATTATTTTTCGCACATAAAATTTTCCGGTAGCAATATTTTCATTTCAAATATTGGTGCAGAAAAGTGTATTTTCCTACATGAAAAAGTTTCAATAAGACACTTTTCTATAACCAAAAGGGAGTTCCAGGACACTTCTTCCATAGAAAGTGTTCTCCAAGATATTTGCTCATGTGAAAAATGTTTGTCGAGGCAACTTTTAGAAACGAATGGTAGAATGGTTTTAATATCAAATCACTGTTTCGTATGAAAAGAGTGTCTTGTTTTTCAAGACAGCCTTTCAATGGAAAGTGCATTTAAAAAGATCTGGGTATATGAAGTGTGACTTCCGGCACAACATTAATAGGAATTGGCCACACCTTCACCGATATTCTGAAACATTGGTCTATTACTGCCATGCTTAACAAGTATATGAGTTAGACAGAGAACATAATCCATATTGTAATATCACTTATTTTCATAAAGTTGTTCTGAATTTGAAATTATTTGATACTTTTAATCATGACACTTTGAAAACAGCAATAATATCCCCTCAGTAAAAACTAATAAAGTAACTGCCAGTAGTTGTAGTAGATAATTTATTTTGCAAGATCAATCAACTGCGGAACTTTTCAACAATGCAACTACGAATTTTTTGTATTGCTAAATATCATTAGAAAGATCAGATTCCGTATTAAAAACCGTGTGAGAATTTTTTTTTTTTGTGATTGCTTGATTTAGTATTGTCTGAAACTGCGTTAAGAGAAAGGACATCACCTTATTCTTCTGAAAATGTGATACTGATACTATAACTCCGTTCGACTCCGTTCGACTCCGTTCCAGTAGTTTTTATGTCAAAGATGCACCACGGCTCTGGAAGGCAATTATCGAAAATGTCGATGAAATAATGGAAATTATCAAGCTTGACCCAAATATCGTACAAAACATCCTTTGGAATCACTTCAACAAGGCTGGATATGAAAACAACACGAGGAATACCGAATGGACCGAATTTCCATCAGCAAATCGCTGCTAAATCGTAACAAAATAGACTCATTTCTGAAGGAAATGGTAACTGACGATGAAAAGGTGGTCACAAAAAGCATTGACGTGAGTAGGCGCAAACGTTAATCAAGCCAGGAAGGTAGGGAAGGTTTTGCTATATATCTGATTGGATTAGAAGGGAATCCTTTACTATGAGCAGCTGACTTCTGACGTGCACTGTCAACAATAGAACCATTTGAGGAAAGAAATCGCTCAGATATGGGCAGTTTTGTTCAATAGGAGAGGAATTGTGTCCAACCGGGACAACGATAGGTCATAAATATCGGTAGTGACTTGCCAGAAATTTCGTTAACTTGGTTGGGTGCTGCTTATGCATTCATCTTATAGTACAGAACTGGCATCAAATGATTGCCATCTGTTTTTGTCTATGGCGAAGAATTTTGCTGGTGAAAAATTGAACTTAAGAGAAGCTATGAAAATTATCAGTTTTACGATGTTTCTATGAGAGGCATAATCGAATTACCTTCAAAATGGTAAAAAGTCAAATAAAACTGTGTGTAATTAACCTAAACCAGATCATTCTAACTATGCTAAATAAAGTCTTCAGTGTCAGTAAGACTTCAGTTACTACACCTCATATAAGAATAATTTTATGATTTTTTTGTATGACAAGATTCTTTTATGTCACTTTTTATAAAAAGAAATTCTACAATAGATTTTTTTTATTCGTTATTAATCTTCCCATAAAAAAGTAGATTCCTTGCATGTTTATCATATCGTATTTGTGTTTATTATTAATGATTTGTGAGGTGTAAAGTGGACTGAACCAAAAGTAAGTGGACTGTCTCAAAACTAGACGACTTAATACAGAAGAAACAACAAAGTTGAGAAAAACTTTCTTTTTTTTCAACATAATCTCCTGTTAGCCCGATACAGTTTTTCCAGCGGTATTCAATTGCTTCTATATCCTGTTTATAGTAAGAACTGTTGAACTGTTTAAAATAGTCATCAACCGCAGATTCCATCTCTTCATTGTTGACAAATCTTTTATTACTCAGCCATTTTTTCAAGTTTGGAAATAGAAGAGAGATTATTCAGAGGGAGCTAAATCTGGCGAATAGGATGCATGATGAAGCAATTCAAACTGTAATTCATTAATTTTGGCCATCGCAATAGTGGATGTGGGAATTGAAACATTGTCTTGATGAAACAATACTTTTTTTCGCCAAATGCGGTCTTCTTTCCATAATTTGATCACCTAAATGCTGCAATAAAATATCATAATATTCGTCATTATTGGTTTTTCCTTTCTGAAGATAGTCAATAAGAATAATCTCATTCGCTTCCAAAAAAACAGACGCCATAACCTTGCCTACAGATGGAACCGTTTTCGCCTTCTTCGGACAGGATTCTCCCATTCCAGTCCACTGTTTTGACTGTTATTTTATTTCAGGTGTCAAGTGGTGGACCCATGTCTCATCCATGGTTATAAATCGACGAAAAAATTCGTCTTTATTGGGGTGAAACATCGCCAAACACTCTACTGAAACATCTTCACGACACGGTTTTTGCTCTATTGAAAGCAAGTGCGGCACCCATCTTACGCACAGCTTTCTCATCTTCACATCTTTGGTCAAAATATGATGTATAGCACTTGTTGAAATGCCCATCATTTCAGCTAGCTCACGAATCATCAGCCGAGGGTCATCCAATACCATTTTGCAAATTTTCTTAACCGTGTCTGGTTCTAGCTCGTAAGGCCCTGGTTAAAGTCTGTTACTCAATATTTTACAGCCGCAAACGAAGGAGCAGACTCTCCCAGAGTAGAATATAGCTCGGCTTTAATATTGCTTGAATTGAGACATTTCAAATGGAAATATTGAATTACATAACGGTGGACAATTTTTTCTATATTTAAAAATTTACTGAGATCGTTTACTTTTGATGGCTGAAATAAAAATACTAAACAATGCGGTGCCTTGAAATTTAAAATATATTTTTTATAAGGCTGCCAGTTTTCACCATCTACACCTTAGGTCAGCGAGTTTGGTTGAAACCCAAACTGGCGTTAGTGTTATCTCAGCCTATTGCCTTGGTCTTCATGTATTCGAAACCTTTATAAGTAAGCTTACAGGTTCATTCCAAAGTGAGTCTGCCTACAATATAGATTTACTTTACTAAAACTATCAGAAAAAATAAATCAGTTTTGTGCCAAGGCAGTATTGTTGAAAAGTTTCCCATATCGAAGAAAAAGAAAAAGAGTAAAGAAAATAGACAATACAATACTTGAGCCATTGACATTATTTAACTCGTTTAAGGATATTCAAACGGACTGTCATATGTCCGATATAGTCGATACACAACTACATGATTTATGATTTAATTTCACTTATCAAACTCATATACTCGTATATGGTGGAGAAGGTATGTGAATTTTATGTAACCCGTTTTCTAATGAAAAAAGCGGCATTGCAACATCTTGCATGGCTTATACTCATAATCATCGTCATCATTATCGATCACTTGGACTTGGTCTTGAAAAACTGACCGCCAATTACTTACTCCTCGCTTATACGCCATTTCTTCATGGTCGTTCGCATAGTTAACCAAACAAATACCATGTGAACACAACATTAGCGCGTCTGGAACAACTAGTTTGGAACACACGCATGAACAAATGCAAGTCTTATGCCACATTTTTTATTGTGGCAACTTGGGAAATTGCGCAAATTTTCATTTTCATTTGTTGCAAGGCGTCACAGCCAAAAGGTTGCTATAACGGTTAACTCGCACTTTTTACGTCACACCATAATGCAAATTACCACACTTGTGTCCGTTGTCGATGTCATCGTTGTGTTGGTGTTGTATTCTATGCAAATTCAAGGATACGGTGGTAGTGGTGGCTATCACTATTATGAAATAAGTAACAAGGTAATGTGCAAGTTTGTGTCTTAAGTCTTTTGTTGATGTTATATGAAGGTGAGTGAATAAACGTTGCCTATGTTTGTGGGTGTGTGTGTGTGTGTGTAATTACAGAAAACGAAATGTCTAAATCCACCACGAACGGCAAGGAAAGTGGAAACGTTTATTAAAGAATGCCAGGACGAAGTGAAAAATAAATTAGTACAAGGTAATTAAAAAGAAAAAAAATTAAAAAACTACATAAAGTGAATTATTGAATTGAGTAGAGATAATGTTCAAATTATTTGAAAGTTTTGGGGAAAATTATAAATTATTAACCGTATGCTGTGTGATGGCAAGCGGTCTAGGAATGTTAATAAATAAACTTTTCCTAATAGATTTCACCGAAACGGTTTATTTTCCAAAAAAAAAGGGGTTTTCGACTAAACCACTTACAAGCAATTCAAACTTGTTATTATCGGATTCTCTAATATTTAAAAAATGACGTCAAGTAATTCAAGAAATCACAGAATGCCTGTTTTCTTGAGGTCGTGTGAACAACAAAAGTCATAATACAAAAATTTCAGTTACTATTTTTTTTTTATATATAACAATAACAAATTTTTATTATTAAACTGTACAATACTGTAGAATAATAATATATATATTAATATAAGTTTTAACAAGTTCTGCCCCAGCGTCTAAAATTGACATTATAGAGGCAAATTGGCAGTAAAATTCAATATCTTTTACAATTATGTTACAGAAAAATTATTAAAAATTTATAAAATTATTTCAAATTTAGTATACAAACAAAAGTTTAAATAAGAATGCCTTCAACATTCTGCAGTAAGTGATTTTTCAACAAATTTTTGAATGTTAAAATATTATTTGCGATTCTTAAATTTTGAGGTAAATTATTATACGCATGGCTACCCGAATACTTAATTCTCTGCTTCGTAATTTCAAGTTTACACTTACACTACCCTCAAGTTACTACTATTTCTGGTACTGAACACTTGTTGGTTGATAGCAAAATGTATGATGTGATGTCCTATATTGTGTAAGCATTTGAATACATACATATGAAGTTTCATTAGGTAAATACCATACACAGGTAAAATACTTGGGAATATGCTTCTGTATAACGAAAGTGTTGAATATGTTAAAGGCAGATTTGCCGCATCTTTCAAGGCTTTGTTTTGAATTCTGTGTAAAGATTTCAGTTCTGCACTTTTTTTATACCCATACAAAACAACCATGTAATTCAAATACTTTGAATTAAAGTTTCGTGTATTAAAAGTTTCACTGTTCTATTAAACTTATTTTTGAATTTATACAAAATACCTACTACTTGAGTTGATTTATTTTTTAAATGTTTATTGTGTCTATCCCAGCACAGATTATTTTGTAGAAATATTCCTAAATACTGGACACAATCGACTTCTTGGATAATGTTACCATTAATATATATAGTAAAATGGTTGTTGTGATCACAATAAGGCTTAAATCGTATCAACTTTGTTTTTGTGGCATTTAGGACTGGTTTGTTTATTTCAACAAATTCATATATCAAGGACGCGTCACGTTCAATATACGGTCTGGCAACTGCCTCGTGCTGGTAAGGGTATAGGTATATAAGGCAGAAGTCATCTGCGTACATAAATAGTTTTCCTGTCAATCCAAGGTTTCCTATATCATTAAGATATATTTTAAATAACAAGGGTCCAAGTACACTACCTTGTGGTACACCATATTGAACATCTTGTAATGAACTTTTACAACCACTAAAACATACAAACTGTTTACGGTTCCGAAGGTAGCTGCCCTCTTTATGGCTTGTGAAGAAATTCCATAAAATTTTAGTTTTTCCAACAAAATGTTGTGATCAATTAGGTCAAATGCTTTCGTGAAATCATAAAACAGTTCAATTACTCCCTTATGATTATCACCTAATCCTTTACATATAGCATTTATTACATTTATAGCTGCTTCCTCAGTGCCACAGCCCTTTCTAAAACCATACTGATATTCGTTTAAAAAATTATGCCTTTCTAGGTACATTAGTAATTGGTCGTGCATTATTCTTTCAAAAATGTTGTTAAATACAGGCAACATTGATATTGGTCTATAATAATTTACTGCTGATGTATGTTTTTCTTTGGGAATGGGGACCACCCTATGGATTTTTAGCATGTCTGGGTATAATCTACTCACTATAATATTATTGAAAACATTTGCCAAATGTGGTACAATAATATCAAAAGTTTCTAAAACAGTTTTAGATGAAATGATGTCATAGCCTGGACTTTTTGCGGCAGATAATTTTAATATACCATTCTTTAATTTGTTATCTGTCGTAAATCTGAAATGAAATCTGCTACTTTAGTGAATCAAAGTTCTCAAAAAATTGAACATGCCAGTAGAAATATGTTCAGACTGTATTTTCAGGCCTTTAACTGACTGGATAAAGTAATTGTTAAATACATTAGCATTTTCACCATCGTCAAGTATTTCATCTGCATTCGCATCCTTGATGTTATTAGACTTGTTTTTCGTTCCTCCCAGAGTATGGTTCAAGAATGTCCATCCTTTTCTTGGATTATCTTTTATCTCACTGTGATTATCATTGTAAAAATTGTTCATGTTTTGGGAACATTTTCAACATTTTAAGTTTTCTTTAAAGTTTTTATTTAAATATTGATGAGAAAAATTATAAAATAGTTCATTTTTTTTTTTTTTTTGGGTTGGTGTAAATAACTACATGGCGGCGCTATAAATGTGCCTCCGAACCTCGAGCACCGAACAAACAGTTAAAGTGCTTTCGTTCTACAAATTAGAATACTATGGCCAAATAACAGATCTATTCCAGCATCTCTTTATAGTCAGTTTAGTAACGAACAAAAATATTCGAAAATGTATTGAAACGAAAAACTAACAAAAAGTAATTTTAAATAATAGTTCTATTCCATTCCTTCTCTATTATATTCCTTCTTTACAGTCAATTTATTAAAGAATAAAAATATTTGAAAATGTCTTGAAACGAAAAAATAAGAAAAATGAATTTCAACAGATTTTATGCAATCGATGGGATAGAGCATAGAGATAATGTTTCAAATATATTTTTTTAAGTTAAATAAAATTTTTTTTCGTTAAAAACTTTGAAAACAATAATGGCGAAATATGATCTAACTGAAGAAACAAAATCACTGCCAATAAAATCATTTGTTATTGTTTTTGGTAAACGCCTTTTATTGTCTCATCTTAATTTATCTGCTTCTTAAGCATATTGACCAATTTATAACAAATTTTGAATATAATCTCATATTGATATCGGGTACTCCCTCATGTGCCAACTGGAATGTAAAGTTTCATCTTTTAAAAGAGTTCTAAATCCTTTGGCCTGCTGCACTCCTTCTCTAAATAATCGCACCAAGTTTTGACAGTTTCTCAGAAAACTGATCCTTCTCTCGGAGTTTGTGCCACTATCACCTGAATCGCCCATCGAATTCATTCTAAAAGACTTTTCATGATAGAGTGTTTTGGTCAATCCACATAACATGAGCCCCATACAATTGTCATTTTTTGCTGAACCAATAAAATCATGAAAAATGAGTAGGAAAAACGACAAAATTACCTTAGATCGCATGAACGAGATATAGGCGAGCTTCATACATTAAATGAGCTTACACATTTTTTGCTTTTAGATTTTACCGAACGGGACTTGTAGGTTATCGACAATTGCGAACTTTAGTTTGAGAAGCTTTTACTAGACATGTCGATTACTCCCCAACCTGAAGCGTTTGTCAGATGCGCATAAATAACTGCCTACCAAAATATCGTATGCACGACAGTATTGTGTGTGCTAACCATTGTGCCACGGCCGGTCATAAAGATCATGGGTCCATGCATTTTGCGAAATATTTCTATATCGAAAACTTCCAGAACTACAGGGTGGCGCAATAGAAAGTGCATATTTAAAAAATAGATTAAAAAATAAATACAAAAGGTATGGTTAAAATAAATCTAAGGCATTGTAGAGTAATAAATGGAGTTTATTTATTAAAAATAACATCATCTAAATGGTGACCCTCTCTACGACGGCACTCCTCTAACCGCAAACGAAAATTATTGAAAACTTTCTTCAGTAATACTGGTGTAATGGCGGATTTCTCCTTGAGCTGAACGATGTTTCTTGAATTATTACTGTAGACTTTGTGTTCGAGGTATCCCCACAGAAAAAACTCAAGAGGCGTCAAGTCTGGACTACGTGGGGGCCATGGGACATCACCTCTTTCCGAAATCAGTCTGCCAGGGAACATCTGTTCACCACCGCCATGGAGTCATTTGATGTGTGACAGGTAGCTCCATCTTGTTGGAACCAAGTTCTGGAATTCACTATTCTTGAACTTTCAATTTCTATAGCCAAAAATCCGTCCAACATGTCAACATAGCGTTCCGTATTAACCGTGACGTTTTGGCCCCACGCATTTTCGAAGAAAAAAGGACCAATTATTCCTCTGCCAGAGATTGCTGCCCATACTGTCACTTCAGGACTATGCAATGGTTTCTGGTGTTTGATTTTGGGATTTGCACTGTTCCAGTAACGACAATTTTGACGGTTTGCGAACCCATTCATAAGGAAATGAGCCTCGTCAGAGAAAAGGATATTGTCAAAATTGGAAAATCGATTAAGCATTTCATTAGCAAATGCGAGCTTTGCTATGAAGTCAGACTCTTTCAATTCTTGTGTTAATTGCAGCTTATATGGATGCAGTTTAAGATCCAATGTTAAAATTCGTTGCAAACTTCGTCGCGATAATTGTAAGACAGACGATCTCTTGCGAGTTGACATTTGTGGATTTCCTCGTACTGACTCCATAACTCTCTCAACATTGTCTTCGGTCCTAGACGTTCTTGGGCGACCATTTGCTTGTGGTTTAAATGTTGAACCGGTCTTTTCAAAACGCTTTACCCATATTTTAATTAAATTAGCACTCGGAGCTTCACTAATTCGCCGCAGTCCATATTCAGCACAATATAGTCGCCTGGTAGCAATATATGAACGAGAGTTCTCGTAAAATGCGCACACGAAAATTGCGCGACGCTTCCCGTCGAAGTGATTTATAGCGACTAAAACTCCATGAGCCCGAAAACCCAACGATGTAGGCGTCCCCCCGCCCGCGCCTTTTCTTCCCCGCAAAAAAAGATGATGCAATATGCACGTTCTATTGCGCCACCCTGTAGTTCATAACCCAGGATTCTTCGATATGAAACAAAACAGGTAGGTCTAATGTCTCATACAGTTGGTTTTTTGTTCATCGAGAGAGGGATTTATCAATTAATTGCTTGTTAAGCTCATTGTAGTACCTAAATATCTTGGCTCTTCTAACGGGCCATGACAACACTATCAGCTTTGTTGTTCTTAAATCATCATCAACCCGAATTATGCTCAGTGATGTGCTGTCCATAATAACCATAAACAAATTTTTATAGCTGTCCTTACAGGAGGAGAGTCCCTTCTCGAAGGATTTTGTTTCCTCATAGCGCCTTCCACATCCGTATTATATTTGGCAGCAGCTTTAGCGTATATGCAGCATCTTTTTCCTCAGATACTAAGCAATATTGCTCATCATACCAGGGCTTGTCTGGGCGCAGTTTTTCATACCCAAGTATAGGTTTTACGCCAGCAGCTGTCGAAATATGTTTTATGCGTGTATCCTGCTAGGTTAAAGGGAGAATCATTGGAGTAGACTAGGGCTATCTCAGAGCTATGCAGCTCAGTACAGACGAACTATTTTTTTGCTGGATTTTGATCAAGGGATTTCATTGGAGTAGGCTATGACTATCTCAGAGCTATGCAACTTAGCGAAGACGAGTTTTCTTTTTCCTGGATTCTCATCTTTTGATCAGGGGATAGTCAAGTTGTACTATTGATGTTTTTATGTTAGAATCTGTTTCCACTTACTACAACAATCTTAGACGTAACGGAGAAAATAAGTCTTACTTTGTTATCGGAGGTATTGCTACGCATATTCTATATTGTACTCAGAGCAGAACCATCCTTTTCTATTTTAACACAAAATTCTTCCAGATCAATTTTAATACGTTATTGTCTTTGTCTTCCGTTGAGGAGTTTCCGCAAATTTGTGTGATAGAAAATACTTCGCCTTAATGAGGTTTTTGGCTATATGGTCGTTTACAGGTATAAACCGCTTTTTCACTAGGATTTCCCATTCCACAAATTTATGCATTCGAAAAAATTTCAACATTCCCATAATTACCTCTTTACTATACGTGACTAAAATATATTTCCGATATACAGATGTAATGGATTAATAATGGATTAATCAATATGCAGACTGTACCATCGGCTGAAAACCCAGCAATCATTGAAACTATTGCAGATTTGTTTGCCTGATTAGGATACTGAAAGCTTCTTTATTATAGTTGTTGATGTGCTGGAGCGTGCAGAGAAAGCATTGTCATTCACATCTTCTCGACCTTCTGTGAAAAGCTTGTACCATTTGTAAAAATTTGTTGGACTGAGAGTACTCTCACCGTATCCACTGTCAACATTTAAAGTGTTTTTGAGCACTTAATTAAATTTTTTACACAAAATTTGAAGCAACTTCCTTGATCCATGGCAGAAAATCGCAGAACATGCAAAACACTTGTCTTATTTATGCCTCTCACAAACAAACTAAACATGCTATATGGATAAAACCGTCAACATATCTTCGAGACGAGTGTACCAACATTAAAAAAATAATAATCGAAGTCGAATGTACGTAGCCCGCGAAATTTGAAAATTCGCTTATTTTTTGAACACACCTCATAGATGGAATAGCAAAATTCCACTCAGTTATAAAAATTTAATTTGTATACAATCACAGGATGAGGGATTGTACCTTCACCGGTAGGAATGGTGGTAAAGGGTGTCCCAACAAGAACGCAAGATTTAAATTTTAAATAAAACACAGATATTTAAACAAAAATCGTGAAACTTTCTTATATCGTAATGTAGGCAGAATGAGGTTATGTATGGAACAACACATCGGACAGATGGCCGCGAACTCCCTTCGCTGTCCATGGTCAGCTGGCTTCAGTTCCAATGCATGCATCATGCAATGGAACTTTGTATGCATGAAGATGCATAGTGGATTTGGAGACACCAATTTGCTGAGCTCGGTGTCGAATTGAGGTGGATGGAGTTTGAGCGACATCATCACGTACAGCTGCGACATTTTCGGTCGATCAACCTGGTCGAAAGCGCATTGTTGTCTTTATATCACTAACAGTTTTGGCAAATGTATCCATTAATCTCTTTACAGATGACCCTTTTGGAGCATTATTGTGACCCCAAATTGATCGCAATTTGCGAACTGTAGCCGCAAAACTTTTACCATTTTGGTAAAACAATTTCACAATGAGAATGCGTTGTTCATTCGCGTAGCGCTCGATTTTTACTAACCTCGTACTTTCTACTAGCAAACAATAACAATTGTTCAAATGCCAAACAATGACACTTCGAATGGCGTCAAATTTAAATCTTGCGTTCTTGTTGGGACACCCTTTATATCTCTTGGTGTGGCCAATAACTAAGTACACAGAATGAAGCGTTTAAAATACCAAGTATAGTTTGACCAAATGTGTTTTATGACTGTTTAAGTTGATTCAGTGATGTCCGCCGTTTGTCTAAGTAGTTAGCTGGTTGACACGATAACTACTTTAAATCTTTATATAACTTCTTTAAATTTAGCACAGCCCAATATTATTCCAGAACGTAGTCGGAAATTAAAATGAGCTATATCGATCCACTCCTTCCGGTAACTGATACCTCACATGCAAATGATCGAGTAAACTTTTACATTCTTAAGATTATATCATTTATCCAATTAAACTAAATTTGATTAAACGTCAAGAGTTTATTGAAGTAGAATAGCGAAATGAACATGGATTGCATTGCTGCATCCCTTCTGATATTTCCCATATGAATATATCGATTTTTTTAAACTTAATTTTTCCCCTGTAACTCCCTTTTCGTAGACTTTTTGTAGCTTTCCTGTATACTTTAGTTGATAGATGCAATATATTACGTAAAATCTCACACTCTTGTATATAAATATTTTTAGTTGCTGTGATGATATTAAATAAATAATAGAAAACAGCAGAAATAAACCATCGTTCAGCATTTTAGTCGTGTCAAAAATGTTCAGAAATTGGACTAAACTTGTCATTTTTTTCAAGGATTTACCAATATTTAGTTTCATTGTATGTATAAATTGGTTTTAAGCAATTTTGCTAAAAATGTATAAATTTTTGGGCTATTAAAAATTCGCTTAACACAGCACAATATTATCGGAAACTAGTTTTGTGACATAAAATGATATATCTGAATTAATTATTTGGTTCACATAAATTAAGTTAGTTTGAAATTTGTACGTTTTGCATACGTTGAAGAATATCTTCGACAGTCAAGATGAATTTCGTATTAACAGCACCGATATTTAATAACAACAACTTTTTCTTTTTCTATCACTTTTTCTTATTTCGAACATTTCTAGAAGCTTTTTCTATACTTAAGCAAGAAGTAGCCAAAATTCAACCACCTTTACGCCCACACGATGATAATATCGAGTTTATCGAAACTGTGGAACGGCCCACACAAGCCGAACAGTGGGAGGAATTCGCCGAAACGGAGGAGCATATTTTTCATGACGCCCATAACAATCACTTTGACTATGCTGCACATGAAGATTCTCCACGCAGACGAGTGTCACGACTGATCCAACGCATCGGACGTGTGGACGATATATCTAATGGCATTTACCATCCAACACTGGTGCCATTTGAAGACAAGAGAATTGCGGGAGTAAGTTAAACATGCCCAGATTTTAACTATATTTCTAATTGGCTAATAAATTATCAACTAGTTCGTTAGTAATGTACAAATTATAATTATCGATGACAACTGTGTTGAAAAAATAAGAATTCACGTTATCTGCTTGAATATTTGCCACTAATGCACATCCGAACAAGATTTTAAGTCCAATAAAACTAAACTAGTAGTATTTTGATTTCATTGTTTGACTAATAAAAGGAATTTGATGATCTTTTATGCCATCGCAAGCAAATGAAGTTGAAAAACTCGTTTTACCTTTCGAACTCTACCTATTTTGGCCATGTCAGTGGACACATACAAAGTTGATGATATATATTTTTTTCTTTAGCTCTTATGTTAAAGCTGATCTTTTAGATGGAAGAGCTTAATTATTTCCTTAATGAATTTTTATTTATTTTTTTTTTTTTTTTTGTATTTCAAAATTTGCATTTCTCATTTGAAATCTAATAGAGCGTTATAGAGTTTTTTCTTGCTATTGATTTCGTGCAGACTATTTTGATTTCATTTAATCTACATCATTTAGTGCGAAGAACGTGTTATTAGCTCAGTGACACATGTTTGCGTTTGATTGTAAAGATATTACGTTTCATATTAAATAAGCTAATGACGAAGTAAAATTACAGTTGTTTACATGAAATCGACATTTAGGAAATGAGCCAAAATACCTGCCGTCGCACACTGGGGCCGATTGCCAAATTTGTGGGCAAAAGTCGAAAACGCATTCAATTCAGGTAAATGTTTGTGCTTGGGGGGTTTTGGGGTCGCTGATTACGAATCTAATGTCAAAATTTGAAAAAACAAAATGGCGGAACCAATATGGATGACTTGTTTGAAAAACGCATTTTATTTATACACAATGACAATGATTAGCTTAAAATTAGGTTTTAACAGAAATTAAATTAAATTTATAATGATGGATAGATACTTCGGAAATTATCATTAAGTTTTTGAGTAAATATGAAAAAAGGAAATATTACGAAACAACAAAATTCTGAAATTATGTATTCATTACATAGTCTAGTTGGTTAGGTACAACTTTACAAATCTTCGTCAGAAGAATCACTTGATTCACAGTCAGTAGATTCAACTGGAAAAAAGCTTGAGCTTTCCTCACTTATTGAAATATTTGGCGCATTTAATGACTGTACTGCTTCTGGCAGTAATGATTTAAACTTTGTGCAGGGTAATTTGCGCCAGCTAGACATATGTACCAATATATGGGTCAGATGATAATAGAAGCCGTGAAAAAAGGTCTTCCATAGTTTTTACTCGTAAACATTTTCTCGTAAAATCTGATCTGAACTTTTTAATGCATTTATTATTGGACTCTTGAGCATCTTCAGACATTTGTCCGATTGGTAATAGAGAATTCATTAAATGAATGGAATAAAAAAAAAAAAACAGAGTCATTAAAAAACTGTGTTTTTGTTCTTGTTTTTTCGAATTCTCGCTCCAGTATTTTGTGGCACTTTTGTAATAATTTCATTCAAATCATTCAAAAATAGCAACAATATTTACCATTTTTTCTTACGAACTGTTAACCAAGAAGTAGTAGGAAATCCTATGCAAAAAAAAAAAAAATGATAATTTGGAAGCGGTAACAAAAATAATTTACTTTGTGCGCATGTTATGGCATTGGTAACAAAAATGCTACTGGAATATTTGACATTAAATTGTTTTTGTTCTCGCACCACAAATTTTAAAGAGAAATAATCAAATGACTTTAAAACAAAAATATAATCGGGCTTAATTTAAATAATTATCAAAAATTTCTCCACATGTTTAAAATATTTAACATTGAGGAAAATGCACCTTAGTTAGAAAAACTTGCACCAATGTCGGTAGCGCAAGAAATCGCAATTTTTTTCCCCCATTAAACAACAGATCAATCTACAACCTACAACAAGCTTGATCATCGAACAACGGGCATCAATATGACTTTTCTCCCTGTTCTTACAATTTTCCGTTGCAATTTTACGTTTATTTTCAGACAAATCATTCCTTTGTTAATATCACATACATAATTATTATAAATTTAGGACATCACGATAACATTGTACTCACTCTTCTCTTTCGAATCCATATTTTAGATTATTTTTGGTGTAATTTGTGTAGGTTTGGCTTCGTTTTCAACAGAACACGTATAAACACGCTCGAATCTCGACGCGTCTGGATCGAGCAACTGTCACTTTTAAACTGGGACACCACAGCACGTATAAGTGGTCATACCCTCCCGAATTTGAATTTCGACCCCCGGACTATTACTCTACCAATTCCAAACCCTTCTATCCCCGTTAAAGGAACTTCGTTTTTCGACTTTTGCCCACGAATTTGGCAATCGGCCCCAGTGTGCGTCGGCAAAATGCGTAAATTGGTCAAATATCAAAATTATGCAAAAAGAAAAAAATATATACGAGTATATAAATAAGCGTAAATTGGCCAAATAGCAAAATTATACAAAAGAATATATATGTACACATATGGTCAAAATAATAAGTACACCCTATATTTTTTTTTAAAGGCTCGAAGACGAATAATAATTTGAATTAAAAGAAAAAACTAATACCAATTTCTTTTGTTATAATATTAAAAATAAAATAAATACTAAAACAATAACAAAAAAAAAAAAAAATAATAATAAAAATTAAATTCAGTATTTTTCAAAAAGTAAGAAATTAATCAAAAAACATTGGACAAAATAATAAGTACATTTAGTAAAAATAAGCAAAAAAGTAAAAAAAAATCAAGATTTTTCTGCTAAATTAGCTGAGTTTCGTTAAAAGCCGGTATATCCACCTTTATTTGCACCTTTTTGGCATGCTGGCAATAAGCTTCCTGCAGGTTTCTACTGGTATTTCATACCAAGTTTTTGGAACAAAATTCCATAACTGATCCTTATTTTTAAGAACCTCATTTCCAAATCTTTGTTTCAACTCTCCTCAAAGATTTTCGATTGGATTTAAGTCCGGAGATTGACTTGGCCTGTCAAGAAAGGCAACATTATTATCTTGGAATCAAACATGTACCAACTTAGAAGTATGCTTCCGATCGTTATCCTGCTGGAATGCCCATCTAAGAGGCACACTTTCCACAGCATAGTACAACATCGTATTTTCCAAGATATCTTTGTAGTGCAATCTGGTCATAGTGTCGGTAATTCGATGTATCGGACCGACAACCGCAGACCATAATATTACCGCCCCTGTGCTTGGCCGTCTTCTTTGTAAAGCGAACATGGAATTCCTTACCCTTAGGGCGTCGAACATTTCGGGCACAGTCGTTTCCAAATACATTAATTTTTGTTTCATCACTCCACAAAATGTTTCTCTATCTTTTTTCACCGTCTCCTCCGGACCAATTGGAATGACTTTTTGTAAACGCCTGTCTAGCCTTTACATTTTTTTTTGTCTAAGCAAAGGAATTTTTCTGGCGATCCGTCCTCGTAAATGTGCTTCTTGTAGTCTACGACGAACGGTTTGCGATGAAATTTCATTTCCAATTTCTGCTGAAATCGCTCTTGAAGACACAAACGGGTCCTTCTTTGCAAGTGTTACAATTCGGTTATCTGTTGTTTTTTAAGTTTTTTTTGTTTCTTCTGCGAGTTTCGACGAGCTTTTTAGGCTTTAAAGCATTTTGTAAAAAAAGAAAGAAATAGCACCGATTCATAGTTTCTGCTATAGAACGAAGACTTTGGTCACTTTTTCTTAGTCTTGAAATAATTGAAATTTCTCTCCTCCGGAGAATAATGGCTTTTTCGACCCATGGCTGATTCTTTTTACTATATATTTTGTTATGAATAAAGATAAACAACAGTAAAATAAGTAGCCTTTCCGAAAAAACTACACCAAACTGCGAAAATATTAAAGAATTGAGTAATGTATTTATTATTTTGACCAAGTCCTGAAATCACACCTGAACAAAACTAACTCACAATGAAAACAACGGGGAAGCCCCAGTTTTGTTTTTACTTGTAAAGGCATTACCACATTAAAGTTATTTAAATAAAAAAGAATTGCCATGTTTACATTCCGTTAAATTAACCAAAATTAAACATAAAGCAAAAATACGATACTGACCAAATATAAATAACAAAATAAATAACAAAAATATGCAAAAATAAACAGAGAGCTTAACAGCCTACTCAGTGTATCAACGATATGATAAACGAAATGAAAAAATAATCAAAGTTTATACATGCCGTAGTAGTATATTTCCCGAGAAACGTCCCAGAATTATTTAATACACTCTAATTTATTGGTCGTTAAAGGGAAAGTTTCAATATTATTGAATACAATCTAATTGATTGTTCGTTAATATTGTAATTTTAAAATTTATGCCCATTGAAATGATTTATTTGTTTATTAAACGGAAATTAATTCTTAATTAAAATATGAATTGGAGAAGAACATTCCTTCCTCTCCACATCTTTTAAATTTCATCCTATGTTCGTTTTTAATTAACGAATAAACAATAAAAATTTAAAAAAAATTCGGAAAAAATAGTTTTTCGATAGTTAGTTAGTTAGTTAGTTTTTCGATACGAACAAAGAAGACACAAAAAAAGTTGAGAAAAATTTTGTTTATTTTCAAACACAAACGGCTTTTAGCCCGATACACTTTTTCCAGCGACAAAACATTTGAAATGTTGACAGTGGCATACGATGAGAGAACTCTGAGTCAAAAAAAAAAAAAAATGTTTACAAGTGGTACAAGCTTTTCATAGAAGGTCGAGAAGATGTGAATGACGACGCTCGCTCTGGACGCCCCAGCACATCAACGACCGATGAAAATGTTGAGAAAGTGGAGAAAATTGTTATGGAGAATCGTCAAATCACAATTAGAGAAGTTTCTGAGAATGTCGGCATGTCAGTTGGCTCATGACATGCAATCTTTTTGGAAATTTTGGGCATGAAGCATGTGGCAGCGAAGTTCGTTCCAAAATTGCTGAATTTTGAACAAAAACAGCGCCACATGAGCATCGCTCAGGAATTGTTGAATGACGTCAACGATGATCCAGATTTGCTAAAAAGGGTCATAACTGGTGACGAATCATGGGTATATGGTTATAACATCGAAACCAAAGCCCAATCGTCCCAATGGAAGAGTCCAGGAGAGCCGAAACCAAAAAACGCACGCCAAGTTCGATCAAATGTCAGAGTTTAGCTCACTGTTTTCTTCGATTTACATGACGTAGTGCATCAGGAGTTCCAACCACAAGGTCGTACGGTAAATAAGGAGTATTACCTTGAAGTTATGCGCCGTTTGCGTGAAGCAATACGAAAAATACGCCCGGAATTGTGGAAAAAAAAATTCATAGCTTTTGCATTATGATAATGCACCTGCTCACTCATCTTTGCTTGCGAGAGATTATTTGGCCAAAAACAACATCATTATCATGCCTCAGCCACCGTATTCACGAGATTTGGCCGCCTGCGACTTTTTCCTGTTCCCTAGAATGAAGAGTCCCATGAAAGGGCGAGGTTTTGCGACGATTGAGGAGATAAAAATCGATTCGCTGAGAAAGCTCAAGGACATACCAAAAAGTGCATATCAGAAATACTTCGAGGATTGGAAAAAACGGTAGCACAAATGTGTTATATATGAGGGGGACTACTTTGAAGGAGATAAAATGGAAATTGATGAAAAATAAATATTTTTTGAGAAAAATAAATATTTTTTGAGAAAAATAAAAATTCACCTTTTTTTTAAACACACCTCGTAAGTTAATCTAATATTCCGTTTTCTTTTCATCTCTTCCAATACGAAACCCCCTCCTAAGTATACACATTTCGCCAAGAACCTAAGTTCTTCCACAAAACATCTAATTTATCTCGAGGAACCTAAGTTCCAAATGAAATCTTTAGACCAAATCTGACAGATTTGAATCCTAACAATTGCATTTTACAAACCAATTACTTAGTCTTTTCATTCCCAATTTGTTTAAGAACCATTCCACCTTAAATTATAGCGATGATTTTTCTTTAATTAATGCTTAATTTTGAAATTTAACACAATTAGTTGATAGATCTTATCACAAAATCTTTCAACACTCAAATACACAATTGCTTATTTATTTGCTAAAATTCTAGCAGGCAGAGCTAATTAAGTTTGAAATTTGCAAAAACTGAAAACTCTAAATTCAAAACGAAGAACCTTACGAGGGAATACCATTAAAAAAACGGATAATTATTAAAGAATAATTAAAATCAATGTTAAAACGAAAATATTTCTGACAAATAGAATACAATAACAAAGCTCATCAAGTCCATAATCATTATTAACACCATAGATGAAATGATCATAATGTTCATTATGATGAATAATTAGCATTTTCAGAAGAAGCTGACAAGAGAACAAGCGAAGAAGACCCCTTTAGAGTTACTCACGCAAACTTAAAATACCACAAAGTCAGGGTTTTTAGTTCAAAAAAACAAAAACAAAATTTCAAATAATAGAAATAGAAAAATATCTTTAGATGAAATCGAAAAAAAAAACAAAATATTCACACATTCATTATTATTAGGCATTAATAAACAATTTTGTTTATATTATACTCGCATCTATTAGCTTAAGCTTCTGGACAATTTAACAACGTTTTTCCACAGCTTTTCCGACAAACTCACACATAATTATTTCTTGTTATTCTCTATTATTTTTGCAGTGTCTGTTGCATTGTGTGTACGCTAGAAATCATGCCATTGATAAACTGGGTTGGCCCACATTGGATGGCCTGGTTGATTTCTATTCGGGAGGTGTCAACGAACATGACTTCTTTATGGCCACGCTGAGATCGGTGAATTTGTGTTTAAGGGCTGTCACCAACAAATATCACGTGGATCGTCGCAAACTGCCAGAGAGGGGCGAAAGTTGCGATTTGGCTTTTGATGTCTTCGATTGTATATCAGATCAAATAACGGGCTATTGTATGGATCAATATAAGTCCTAAGATTCTATATATTAAGTACGTGTGTTTTTAGTGTACTGTTTTCTAAGAGATTATTTATTTGTTGAGCCTTAATAAAAAAAAAAAACGTTAAAAAATAATTAATTTATCTGCAGAAATATAACAAAGCATTTTATTCAATGATATCACAAGAAGACCATGGTTGAAGACATACTATAAGTTGTCAAAGTTAAATTTACTGCAGATAAAAAATATGGTTGCACTAAACTGTTTGAAATTGCTTACTTAACTGATATCTGTTAGGGGCACAATTATATTATTAAACTACTTGGTTTCAAAGTAGCATACATTCTATCAAAATAATACTTCCCTTCCAAAATAATACGCTTATGCCAAGGAATAATATAATTATCAGAATATATTTCAAATGTCATTTCCGAAAAAGTATTTAGTTTTCACCCCAAATTCTCTTTTATGTTTCCCATGAAAATATGTGACTCGAAGTTATGAGTTTTGGAAAGAGAAAAAGTCAGA
>JAHXMU010000715.1:205338-244559 GCA_019455685.1 Philornis downsi | reverse complement strand
ATTTTGAAGAAAAGTTTTTTTCTTCGTCCAATAAAAAATCACTTGTCTTAGGTATATATGTGTGTAGCATTAAATACTTTATCTCAGATCATCTATCAGCAAACAAGAATTGATTTGCCATAAAAAAAAAAAAACTAACAAACAATAAGGCAACACACAGTGGGAAAGCAAAGCAAGGAATTGTGCAAACATGAAACTTGATATGCAGTCAGTGGACATCTTTTCAACGGAGTTTTCATTTCTTTTTCCTCCTGATGCTGCTACTCTACCTCTTTGCAGTCATTACATGATCCGTTGCAAACAAGCTTAACATTGACAGCAAGCAAGAAACTTAACCACATGGAATCATGAAAGGAAACAAAGTAAATGCCAACAACAACCACCAACAACGAAGAATACAGAACAGCGACCAGTGAGTGAACATTACACTAATTGACGGTTTGCATAGAATAAATTATCCTCAACCTCCAGTTTTGCTGAACAAACATTTAGGCTGCCACCGCATGTTTTTTTTTTATTTTGGTTATGCTGCACTGTAACGGCCATCGAAGTCACACTTAACGATTTTCTTGTTTTTATAGCAAAAGGAAAAACCATGAAAATTCCTGCCATAAAAACAACAAACAACATTTGCAACATGAACAACTGCAGAATAACCACAATAATACAAATATACACTTGAATATCGCTGGGATACCAAGAAGTCCATTCAAATAAATTCTAACACTTAAAAAAGGGGGTAAAAGCTTAGAAGTTCTGGCAGCCACCATGGCGAAAGAACAAATTTCCTCACCGCAAAACATTGCAAATGCTTCGGCTAAAATACATATGGTGATCGCAAATAAAAGCCAAAACGGCAACGCTTCGTTGCATGTTGTTGGATGTTGTTTGCATTGGCCACCTTAGTGGTTGGTCTTGTGTTAGATTGGGTCGAAACTGCAGACGCCCTCCAATTAGACCATCGAATGCACAAAATATGAAAATATCAAAATATGGAAATATGAAAACATGAATATGTGAAAATATGTATGAATTTATAAAAATATAAAAAAAAATAAAATATCGTTATATAAAAATATCAAAATATTAAGATATCAAAATACGAAAATATGAAAATATCGGAACATCAAAATATAAAAACATTAAAATATCAAAATACGAAAATATGAAAATATAAAGATATGAAAATATCAAAATATCAAAATATGAAAATGCGAAAATATGAAAATATAGAAATATCAAAATGTGGAAATAGGAAAATATGAAAATATTAAAATAGCAAAATAGCAACATATCAAATTATCAAAATATCAAAATATCAAAATATGAAAATATTAAAATACGAAAATATGAAAATATGAAATTATCAAAATATGAAAATATGAAAGTGTTAAAATATGGAAATATGAAAATATAAAAATATAAAAATATAGATAGAACAGATAATAGAATACATGAAATTTTATCAAAACATCGAGATAGCAAAATATCAAATTATAAAAATATGATTATATGAAATTTTATCAAAACATCAAGATAGCAAAATATCAAAATATAAAAATATGAAAATATGATTATATGAAATTTTATCAAAACATCAAGATAGCAAAATATAAAAATATCAAAATATAAATATATAAAAATATAAAAATATGGAAATATGAATATGTGAAAATATGTATGAATTTATAAAAATATAAAAATATCTAAAAAAATATCAAAATATGGAAATATGAAAATATTTAAATAGCAAAATATCAAAATTCGAAAATATGAAAACATGAAAATATCAAAAAATGGAAACATGAAAATATAAAAATATGAATATATGAAAGTATCAAAATATCAAAATACAAAATATAAAAATATCAAACTATCCAAATATCAAAATATCAAAATATGAAAATACGAAAATATAAAAATATGAAAAAACGAAAATATAAAAATATAAAAATACCAAAATATGAAAATATCAAAATAGCAAAACATCAAAATATCAAAATATTAAGATATCAAGGTATCAAAATATAAAAATACCAAGATATCAAAATAAAATAAAAATATGAAAATATGATAATTTAAACGATGAAAATATGAAAATTCGAAAATATGAAAATACGAAAATATGAAAAGTATGAAAAAATAAAAAAATGACGAAATTAAAATATAATATGAAAATGTCAAAATATGAATAAATCAATGCGTGAAAAAGTGAAAATATGGTAATAAGATATGATAATTCAAAATATGAAAACATGAAATTTGTAAATATGAAAATTTTAAGCGCCAAGCCAAGCGCCCGAAAGTTCAGTTTTAAAAAAAACGCATATTGAAAAAAAACGATTTCTTCTTCATTTTATTTACTAATGCTAGAACGAATCTCAACACCAAATTTTTGGTTTTTGACTTTAAATATTTGAGTAAGGTGGTGTACCATTTCATCCAACGTTTCAGCTTTTACTTTTCCTCTTTTGATGGCCTACCAATTTCCAATGCCTTGATTTGGTCACAGCGCAGGAATTTTTTCAAAATGTCTTCTTTGAAAGATAATTTAGAATTTTGAATTTCTTGGCTTTAACTCAAACCGTTTTGTTTCAGAGGAAAATACCATTTTCGTTGCCTCCTCTTTTGGCTTGTCAAGTTTTGTACTTTTGACTGGTACTATTTGGTTTATGAAAGACATAATTTTTGCCCTTTCCCGTCTGCGTTTTTTCTCTGAAAGTAAGAATTTCGAAAGTTCTTTTTTATTGCGAGCCTACGCCGCACAGTTGGGGGAAAAAATAATTTTTGAACAAATTATCTGGGAATACTTTCTTTTGGGATGAAAGAAATAAGTTTCCCTTTCGAGCATCCATTTTCGCCTTGCAGTTATTTTAATATTTTCTACCAAAGATCTATATTTTGCATTATATTCTGTTCGATTTGTGAACCGTTAGAATTATTTGATATAAATTACCATCACATAAGTTTTTCCTCTGGAGTTTTTATTACAAATAGCTCTAATTATGTGCTCTCAGTCTATATCCTGCTTTAAAATATGTAACGATCTGGGCTAAATAATAAATATGGAGTTATTAGTATTTTTGAAAAAATTTCAAATATGAGAATATGAATACATTAAAATGCGTAAATGTAAAAATAAATAAAAATAGATTTAACAAATACCCACTTTTAAACAGTCGCCAAGGAAAGCTCTTAGGTATAACAAAATATGACACGTTTATTGATTTAAGTTTATCTTAAATTATGATAAACTAAATTATTATAGAAAGAGTATTGAAATTTTACAGCACTGGTGTAGTAACGCAGACATAACATGATTTTGAATATGACATACTATATATGATTAAATAAATAAACATTAAACAAATAGAACCTTCATTGTAGCTTTTCTCTCGTGTCAGAGGATACAAAGGGGCTAAATTGCAATCAAACATAAGTTGTAAGACGAGTAACAAGTACGAACACAGACAACAAATATAAAAAAAAACAATATTTAACTTTAAATGTTCAGGGTAAATATGTGAATTTTCTTTTGATTTAACATTAATGTTTAGATTTTTCCTCACTCATCTAATGGGGTATGGTGGGTGGCCAGATGAAGCAGCACCACTACTTCCATTAGACGCTCTAACTCATACATGCACACACACACATGCAGCCAGAGAAAATCAAATAGATATGAATACTCCCAAGCCACACAACCTATACACATTTCAACGATCAATGTAGCTCCAACGTTCGCAGCAACAAGTGGCACGGACAAGAGTTTTATTTCGACGAAAAACAATTTTCCTTTACAAAACATTTGAGAATCTTGCAGTTAAATACGTTGAGCTTCGGTTAGAAAGCAGTCAGTCGGTGCGCTGTTCTTAATCATTGCGGTTCTTCTTCTTCTTCTTCTTGTTTGTTTATTGCTTACAAACAAATAGGAAAATCGAATGAAAATTGTGTGGAAATTTAAACAGAAGAAAGAGAAATAAAAACAAAATATTGAATTTAATGTAAACATCAAGGATATCTATTTGGATTGATAATTGTGCTTACTCTAAAGTTGAGATTTTGAACTGATTAAAAAAAAAAAAAAAAGAAAAATGTTTAAATTTCATTACGTATGGTTTATTCGTGTTGTGCTTTTAAGTACTTTATACGGGGTGTCAAATTGTGATATTGAATATAATACCATAAATGAAGATGGATCATTTCGATTTCGGTAAATGTTTAAAGAATGATATTAATACGGTTGGTGATGGTTAATTTTAAGATCGCGGGTATAAGAAGAAAGAGATGTTAAGCATACTAAATTTAGCAAAAAGTCTGCTTACATTAAAATAAACGCAATTATATAGGCGAACAGTGTTTGGCGAATATTTTCGAAAAGAATAAACGGGGGAAAAAATATTAGTTGGAGAAAAATCTGAACCGTTAGGTTCATAAGCGGAATAATACCTTTGTTAAGCTTATATAAAACACACAATTCTTAAGGGTTCAGTCTTTATTTCCAGCGACTGTATGTGGGGAATGTATTACGACAACTAACTCTTGAGATGGTCCACACGACCAAACTCACTTATATTGTAGTATTCGAAAAAGACTACAAAAACGGGAGAGAGCTTTAGAATAGTCGTTATTTCAGTACAGTGATGGTTATACGAATAGATATGTATTAATTGTAGTTCGACAATATTCCAAATTCATTGGTAGAATGAACAGCAATGTACTCGCATGTAAAATTTTATTAAAACTTATTGTATGCAATTTAAGACTTCAATATTATTCATACACTACGAAAGACTTAAGCGACAAACTTTAAAATCCACTTAATATACAAATTTTGTGAAAATGACTTTCAAGAACTTTTGGTCAAACATTTAATCATTCATTCTTGAAATATACATATATAAGACATATGTAAAGAAAAAGATACGGTTTTTGTGAAATGGATGTTGACTTGGCTGATAGAGTGTGGTTAGAATTTTAAATTTCGCATAGTCTATCCTTTTGGTACTTGGTATAAAACAGTTATGCTCAAAATTTTAAAATCTACTGAATATATTCGTACAAATTTTGTGAAAATGACTTTCAAAAACTTTTGGTCAAACATTTAATCATTGATTCTTGAAACATATATGAGACATATGTAAAGAAAAAGATACGGTTTTTGTGAAATGGATGTTGGCGCAAAATTTGAAAAAAATCAGTACCGCATTGTGGTCAAGCTTGACGGTTCTTTGCAAATCATTTGTTTCTATATAATAAACCACAACATCAGCATGTTCACGTTGATTTGCAAGAAATATTGTGTCCTTGATCCTTATAATCGTATAATAACATGGTGAAAATTTAACAACTCTACGATTATCAAATTGTGTGTTGACTAAAATGATTAACTAACTAATTTGGGGAAAAATGAGTAATATAAATTTTTCGCAAAATACATCTGAAAATGAAATGAAATAGACTTATTATAGGACGATGGGTCAAATTGCATTACCCCGGTTAAAAATAACCAAGTTGGCCCAATCTGAGCTTTGAATTAAAATTTCTGATATAAATGGATGATATACATTTGAATGCTTGTGATTTAAAACCTATTTTAAGAACCCATTTCAGAATAACTGTTAGGGGGAGGACAGTAATCAAAGTCGGAAATCTGTGCCACAAAATGGTTTCTATTAAAACCATCCTTTCCCTATACTCTGGACCTTGCGACTTGAAGCGTTCTGACCCTACATATGAATATATTTTTCGTTTTATGCTTTTTAAGCAGTTCTTGTATTGGGGGTAAACTATCTGATTTCTTATTATCCTAATTGACAAAACCAGTTCCCTAAGTTTTTGCTTCGGTCCTTAAATACTCATTTCATGTAGCAACGGTGCATAAATTGAATCCCATTCAACTCCAGGAACGAACTAAATTTGTCGTTTTTTCATTGGCATCTTTAAGCCTTTGGCGTCCTACATCGGATATGTCATTACTGCGCCTATATCTTGCGTTTACTTGGGCAGTGCTTTGCCAACGCTGTAAAATATAGTCGGTGCCAACTTTTTGAGGTTGGCAAATTGGTTATTTGGTTATTGTCGTTGTATGAGAAGAGGATGTTTTTAACATATCTTTAACATAGCTTTTATTAAAATGAATTTGTGCACTATGTGGGGGTATCACAAGAGGTAAAAAATGCTCTTACTAATATAAGGAATGTAAGAAGAAGACTTTTTTCATACGGTCACTTATCAAGCGAAAGGTTGACTGAGAAAGAAACCACTTTAATATACGAGTATACATACAACCGATGCCAATCGCATCAATATTCGGTTTAAATATAATTTTTCTATTAGCAATTATTTATTGTTGTTATTGAAAGCCAACTTTTTGAACAATTAACGTTAAGGTTTTTTTAATAATAAGTTTTTTTTTGAGCAATCTTTATATATATAATTCTACTGTACGGGCGTTGTCAGTAAACTCCTTCCAAACGGCTGGACCGCTTTGCATAAATTTTTGTATATGCGTCTGGGTGGTGCCCGAGATGGTTTAGATTTACAATTCGGTCCAATTGGACAAAGGGGCGTGGTACCTCCCATACAAACAAAAAATTAAAAATCAATTATTTCTGCTCCTGTTTACGGTATTTGAACAAAATTTGGTACATCGGTTTGGTGTACATATCTTAAGTGCTGCTGCAAATATGGGCGGGATTGGACAATGGGGAGTGGTACCTCCTATACAAACCACAAATTAAAAAGCAATTATTTCTGCTCCTGCTCCTGTATTTAAACAGAATTTTGTTTAACATTGAAACATTTCCAATAAAAATAAAATTTGAAGGCAAAGCAACGTTTGCCGGGTCGGCTAGTAATAAATAAATAATAAAAAAATAATAAATTAGTAATAGAAAAATGATCTTGAAACCGATTAATAAACCAAAATTATTTAAGAAAATGCCGCAAATGCCACACTGACAGATTTGTTTTTCTATGGTTTTACTAATAAAGAGTGATTTTTTAATCGTAGTTTTTTTTTTTAATCGAATAAAACACTCAAATTTCCATCATATATTACAATTTTTTGTTGAAATCGACAATCTGGTCTTTGCCATTTAATTTTTAAAGATAATTTCATGTAAATGTTGTCCGCGGCTCCGTCTCAAAATGTCCATTCGGAAGGCCAAGTTTTTCGTCACTTTTTCGAGCATTTCGGCCTATATTCCACGAATAACGCGTGTTATGTTATCCTGTAAGGCTTCAATAGTATTCGACTTGTCCACATAGACTAACGAATTGACATAACCCCAAGAGACAAAATCAAGAGGTGTTAAACCGCAAGATCTTGGGAAATGGTTGCCCACACCCCATAACTGTGGATGTTGAATGAATTTCAACAATGAAAATAATCACATACATACAGGGTCAAATCGAGAGATAAGCTGCTCACCAAATTTATACCTCAACATATCCACTGTTTCACGAGCAGTGTGGCATGTTACACCATCCTGATGAAACCACATGTCAACCAAGTTCAACTCATCCAATTAAGGCAAAAAAAAAAAAAAAATCGCGTATCGCGCGTATATCGTTCGCCATTAACGGTAACGTTTCTTCCAAGGTCGTCTTTGAAGAAAAATGGACCGATGATGCCATCAGCCCATAAACCACGCCAGACTATCGTTTTTTCGGGAAGCATCGGTAATTAATGTATGGCATGTGGCTGCTCATCACTCCAGATGCGACAGTTTTGCTTGCGTACATATCCGTTCAGCAAGAAATGAGCTTCATCGCTGAACACAATTTGTCGATAAAACAGTGGAGTTTCATTGCAGAAAATCGCTTAAATTCACTTCCATCTACAAATATGACAGATATGATATTTTCCAATAATATTATGAAGGTCATTTCCTTTTAATATTTACCTATATATTCTATCAAAAAGGTAGAGTAAATTGGTTAACAAAACACAAAATATTTATTATTCATTCAAATTTATTATGTCGTCTTTAAAATAAGTCTCTTGACAACTGTTACCCTTAAGCCAATGAATAAGTAAGGGTAATAACTTAAATTCAGGAAAAACAAAAAAGTCAGCTAGAGCCATATCATGTAAAAACGGTAGTTGTTTGATATAATTTGTTGAGTTTTTGCCTAGTAATCTCTTTACAATTGTAACCTTGTGAGACAAAGAATTATCGTATTGCAAATCTGCAAGTTTTCTTGTCACAAATCTAGCCTTTTTAGACGAATTTGCTCCCTCTATCAAACGCAGCATAGCACCTGGATAATATTCTTTATTTACTGCTTGACCTTGTAGCAAGAATTCCCAGTGCGCAACACTGCGGTAAACAAAGAAAGAAGTCAATATTATCTTGACTTTGGATGGCATATTTTTTTTTCTGATTTGGCTCAGTTGGAAGGCGTCATTCCAAAGCTTGCTGACTGGTTTGCATCTTAAGAATGTAAACCTATATCCCATCACCAGGCATAAGGCGTTTTATGAATGTAAAGTCGGATTTGACTAGTTCTAGCATGTTTTCAGTGACCTTTAAGCGCTTGAGATTTCTATAGAAAATTTAGGTCTTCCGGAGCTACTACGGACCTACGGATTTCATATCCAAACAATTATATAAAATGGAAGGAATTGATTTTGCGGGATGTAGAAAATTCAGCTGATATATCTCTCATATTTAAATGAGGATTTTTGCGATTTTTGAAAACGTTGAGGCAACGACTGCAACGAATCAAATCTTTCACGAATCAAATCTGCTTACGAAATTCGATTTGCAATACACAATTTGATACAAAATTGATATTTGTATCCAAAAATTAGACGTTGTGGTAAGTCATTCGTCATCTCATTCTCGTCATCACTTCTCATTCTTTGGCGGGTTTGTCTTTGTATGAGCATTTTCTTTTTTACCGGATCAATTTTTCCCACTTGCGGCCGTAGTAGTCTATGGAGTCGCAGATGAAGTTGAGATTCACCGCCAGATGAATTGTCATATTTCGTTTGAAATATTTGAAGTTGAAATGCTTTCGTCTCTTATTTATTAAGTACTACCGTATACAATTTTGTCATCAACGAATAAATTATTAGAACAAAATTTTACATTTATTAGTTGAGATTGCCGCATTTATTAACTATCACTACTTATATATTGTTTTTCGATCACTTTTGACACATATATTTTGTAAGGTAAGGAACGTCCCATCATCAGATGTGCGGAGTATCACAAAGGCCTGTTCTCATACATTACGTATGGGCTTAGATATCTCTCTCATTGACAATGGTCTTGACATGGAAGCCAGCACATCATTTCGTTTTACAGCTCAGTTTGATCAATTTGTCCATATGTAGAGTTAAACAGTGCTATTTACGACTATTTATTAAATAATATCTTCACAGTGTTTTATAGATCAAATACTATACTTTTAGGGTTGCAAAGAAAAACCCGAAGAGACTGAAGTTTATACTCGTACATCTGTCCATCACTATGGACAACCATCCGCGGTATTATCAATAATTTAATGATTTGTTGGAGTTTTTCATATCGGACATTTTTCATATCGATTTTTTCATATCGATGTAGCTCGTTTTTCCATTGAAATATATTTTGAGTAATTTTCAATAAAAACGATTAGACGATTGGGACGATTGGGCTTTGGTTTCGATGTCATAACCATATGCTCATTATTCGTCACTAGTTATAACCCTTCAAAGCCAATCTGGATCATCGTTGACGTCATTCAACAATTCCTGAGCGGTGCTCATGTGACGTTGTTCTTAGTCAAAATTCAGCAGTTTTGGAACGAACTTAGCTGCCACACGCTTCATGCCCAAAATTTCCGAAAAGATTACATGGCATGAACCAACTGATATGCCGACATCCTCAGCAACTTCTCTAATTGTGATTCGACGATTCTCCATAATAATTTTCTTTACTTTCTCAACATTTTTGTCGGTTGTTGATGTGCTGGGGCATCCAGAGTGAGCGTCGCCATTCACATCTTCTCGTCCTTCTGTGAGAAGCTTGTACCACTTGTAAACATTTTTTTGACTCAGAGTACTCTTTCCATATGCCACTGTCAACATTCAAGTGTTTCTGAGCACTTAATTCCATTTTTTGCACAAAATTTGATGCGAATTCTTTGATCCATTTTTTTTAATAGCAGAAAATCGCCGGACAAGCAAAACACTTGTCTTATTTATGCCTCTTACAAATAAACTAAACATGCTATATGGATAAAACCGTCAACATATCTTCGAGACGAGTATGCTAACACAAAAATAAAAAAAATTATAATCGAAAGTCGAATGTACGTAGCCCGAGAAATTTGAAAATTCACCTTATGCACCTCGTATAATATCATCACTATGAAAATCTATCTATGAGGTCGCACAGCTTGAGCTAGAAGACCAAAATTTGCCATAAATTTGTCTAATATTTTGTAGACATATTAAGTTATTATATTATGTACAAATTATAGGAATTATCTCAATGGAGATAAGCATGTCTGTACAAGAATTCAGCCCACCTATAGAAAAATTGACATGGGCTAAGTAGATGTATGAAAATGATTTGGATAATCTTCTTGACTGGTGTTCTCTAAATAAACTTTCATTAAATCCATCAAAATGTGTTCATATTTCATTTTCAAGGTCTCGTAATCCAATTCAACTGGCTTTCAAAATGGGTGATTACAAACTCCTCTGTACTGAAAGTAGAATGGATTTAGGTGTTGTTTTTGATGCGGTGCTGACTTTCACCTCGCATATAAATTATATTATCTCTAAAGCTTATTCTATACTAGCGTATATTAGGAGAAATTGTTTCGATTTCACTGATCCAAATACTTTAAAAATAGTGTGTACTTCCTATGTAAGATCAAAGTAGGAATATGCCTGTATTGTTCGGAGTCCCCTTTGCCAAGTCAATATATCACGCATAGAAAAAATTCAGCGGGTCTGTCTGAAATTTGCTCTCTCTTCAATTAACTTTATCGAATTTGTGCCCCCTTACATTTCCATATGCTGCTTACTGGAATTACAGCCATTGCAATATCGCCGTATTTACTACACCTTCTTATTTGTATTCGATATAATAGCTGGTATAATTGATTGTTCTGAATTATGGTCGCTTACACCGTTTGATGTTCCGCCGAGATCACTTAGATATCATTACATATTTAATTTAACACGCTATTCCACAAATTATGAACAACATAATGCTCTGAATCGTGGATTTATTGAATTCAATATTCTAATAGGATAGAAATGAATATCAAATTCAACACCTAGAGTTTTGTATGTCTAGAAATAACTCTAAACTGTTCCATTTTACAAAAAAAGTCCACTGCCTCAGATCAAAATTATTTCAAGTCACAAAATCGATTTTAAATGAAATAGCGTAAACTTCCAAGGACAAAAGTTACATTTCTTCTCTACATATCCCTACATCTTATCCGTTAACTAAAAGCATTGTTGGAATCATCCCATTTTACAAAATTTTTAATGGAGTATCTAATGATTGTAGAAATATTTAGTTAGATATTTAACTGAAAAGAGCATGAAAAGGAAAGCTTTTGGTCACGCCCACTCACTGACCGTCCATGATACTGTGTATCGCAGTCCATAATGAACTTATATGTACTTCAAGTCGACAAAAAATTCAGCACTTTCCAACTATGTGCCTGCTACATTTTTGCTTTGGTTTCATTACTTTGTAGAACATGCTAATAGGTGGCTTAGTAAGATTTTCGCATACTTTATCCATTTAGTGGTTTTAAAACCGCCAATTTGGCAAGACTGTCAGCTGTTAAATACCTGTCATGTGAAGTATTATTTATTTAGTTTGCCATTTACGAATACGAATCGTTTAATAACCGAACAACGCATAAGAATAGTTAAAACTGACTACAAAAGTGGTGACTCAAACGTGGGTATTCAATCGAACACAATTTTCTTTAGCGAAGAGACTCATTTCTCACTCGGCGGTTAAGTAAAATTGTCGCATATGAGGCTCGGAGAACACAGAAGTGCTTGTGGAAAAGCCTTTGCATATGGAAAAAGCGACTGTTTGGAGCGCATTATGTTTGGAAGTGCCATTGGGCCATATTATTTCTGACGCAGTAGGAACCTCAAAAAAATTCATTGATATTTCATGGCAAGTTCTAAATATCTTCATCATATCTTTATGTTTGTTATATTTAACTTAACTTGAAACCGAAAAATGGATAACCCTATACAAAGATCAGCATCATAATACAAAGATGTATCAGCTGGTCACAATATTTGTAATATCATATTGCCTCAGACATCTTAATAGGCGAAGCAAATTTAGTATTTATCGACATGTGTTTTGTTTTGGGGCCTTTCAAGCAATTCTTATAGTATAGGGTGATTTTTTAAGATTTAAGTTTTCCAAGTTGGCAGCACTGGATGGTAATGGCGTCCAAACGTCAGTATAATCTGTCATTTCATTGTGGAAAGAGTAACAAACGAGCAACGATTGCAAATTGTTAAAATTTATTATCAAAATTCGTGCTCTGTGACAAATGTGCATCGTTTGATACGACCATTTTATGGTCGTCATAATTGACCTGATGAATCAACAATTCGTGCTGTTATCTTCAAATTTCGCACAAAATTTACTTTGTTGGACATAAAACCATCGACTCGCACGCGTAGAGTGCGTACCGAAGAAAATATTGGAGCCATAGCGACCAGTGTTAATGAAATGTCTATTCGTCACCGTTCTCAGCGATTGGGTATGTATAGGTATGTTACTCAATTACAAGGATTTTTTTTTTGCCCCAATTGGCTGAGTTGAACTTGGTTGACATGTGACTTCATCAGGACGGTGCAACATGCCACACTTCTCGTGAAACAATGGATATGTTGAGGGATGGATTTGGTGAGCAGCTTATCTCTCTTGGCCCCCAAGATCTTGCGATTTAACGTCTCTTGATTATTTTTTGTGAGGTTATGTCAAGTCGTTCTTAGTCTATGTGAACAAGCCGAACAGTATTGAATTCTTACAGGATAACATAACACGCATTATTCGTGAAATACAGTCCGAAATGCTCGAAAAAGTGTGGAAAAATATGACCTTCCGAATGGACTTTTTGAGACGGAGCCATGGACAACATTTACATGAAATTATCTTTAAAAATTAAATGGCAAAGACAAATTCATCGATTCCAATAAAAAATTTTAATATATGATGGAAATTTGAGTGTTTTATTCGATTTTCAAAACTACGATTAAAAAATCACCCTATGTAAACATCTTAGTTTACCGGGCATAAACCCACTCTGATAGGATTTTAAACGATTTTAAAAGATAGATGGGTAAGAACGACCCGTGTACATAGACGATCAACCCTATACATATGATAAGTCCAAAATAGAATTTCTCCATACCTCATAATGTATAAAATGTATTAAAACAATGCTTTGTTTCGACCAGGGCTCACAGACCGCGCCGCGATGCGCCTAGATCACTCTGTTTGTCACTGCGCATGAATACAAAATTTCAAAAACAAACCCTCAAAAAAGTAGTGTGAAATGTCACCTAAAATGAAAGTTATTTTGAAATCAATATTTTAGCTATTTACTAGTGGACCCGGCAAACTTTGTTCTGCCTTCAAAAGTGGCAAATTAATGACTTATAATTTTCAGGATAGATGGTTCTGTATTTAAATTTTTGTTAGAAAAGTTTGGTTATTTAAATGAATGCTTTTAATACTTTTTTAGTAAAGTTTTTAAAAATTATTTAATTTAAGTCAATTTAATTGAGATTTAAAATTACTGCAACGCTTTCACATGTACAACGTTCTTTGTTTGTCTGTCGGGAAACATAGAAAAATGAGAAGTGAAATAAAGTCAGTATTTGAAAAACTTTAATTTTCCTATAACAGGATCAGAAATAATGGTTTTTTTAATTTTTGATTTCTTCGGGTGGTACCACGCCTATTTGTCCAATCCTGCCCATATTTGCAGCAGAACTTACAATATGTAAGTATACCAAATTTTGTTTTCACATATTGTTAGCAGGAGCAGAAATAATGGATTTTTAATTTGTGGTTTGTATGGGAGGTACCACGCCCCATTGTCCAATCCCGCCCATATTTATAGTAGCACTTAAGATATGTACACCAAACCTATGCACCAAATTTTGTTCAAATACCGTAAGCAGGAGCAGAAATAATTGATTTTTAATTTTTTGTTTGTATGGGAGGTACCACGCCCCTTTGTCCAATTGAACCGAATTGTAAATCTAAACCATCCCGGGCACCACCCAGACGCATATACAAAAATTTATGTAAAGCGGTCCAGCCGTTTAGGAGGAGTTCAGTGACAACGCCCGTACAGTAGAATTATGTATATAAAGATGGTGCGTTAGGCCAAACCAAATATATCAGATATAAAATTTTGTTTTTATTAGACATGATTTTGAACCACTTCTGGATTCAAAGTAATATCCAAAAGTATTGTGGTCTTTCTTAAATAATCTACTCTTGAAGAGGATTGTTTTGACCCAGTTTGCCCACACAAATTATACATATATTTTTTGAGATATGTAAAATATGCCTTTATAATATAATAATAATGAATAATGAATGAATATAATACCTATATAACGAATATGATAATAATAATGAAAATGAATATAATAATAATGAATATGATTTAAATTTTATATTTATTCGCTACTCACTCAACACTTAATATGAGTTATAAATTTGAATTTATTAAGATACTAACAGCATGAACGAAACTCCCTCCCCAGTTTCACATGTGGTTCGTTGGAAATACTGAAATGAAAAACATAACACAGAAGAACAACAACCGTACCATCAACACCTTTTCTATAACATATAAAATGTAGATGGTTTAATAAATCTTAATAACTTTTTCATTGTATATTTATCATTTGGCATATTATTATTTTATCACAGACACACAAATGATGACATTGGGGGCTACTATCATAGCGCAAGTGGTACTCCAGACAACATAGTGCGAGGTCGTTATGGTTCGCGTAATCCAGCCACTGGACAGGTGGAAGAGACGGTCTATACGGCGGGACCACGTGGGTGAGTAAACACAATTTGTTACCATTGTTCTACATCACACACACACACACACACACACACTGTGCACACGCACAAGTGCAAGAAGGAATTCTACTAAAGTCGCCCTCCGCCTCCACCATTCGCATGTGGACGCTGCACAATGAGCAAAACACAAAAGGTAACAAATCATTTTGTTAGATTGAATGCCAGATTACAAAGCAATCATGTGGATTAGCAGCAAAGCAACGAACGCTAAAGAAGCTGAAGTTTAAGATGCCAAGTTGGCCAAGATACAAAGCATCTGCTTTTGGCTTCTTTTAGCAACGGTTGCCACAAGTGTTTACTGAAGCGTAAATGCAGCAATTCTAACACTTTATCGCGATGCTACTGTTTTCTATCATTATTTGTTTTACATATGCTTTATAAACGTTTAGGTGGCGCTACAGAGGCAGAGGGTATTATACTTATGATGTAGCGTTTGATGCGATTACTTCGAACCCAGTAATTTTGTCTTGTTATTCTGCAGACACAGCTGATATATGTATTACACTTAAACTTTCCAAAACTTTCGATTAAATGTCAATCGTTCATCAAAATGTGGGTTTTCGATGCAAACAAATAAATACACACTTGATGTTTTGTTGAAATACACTAAATACACTACACTAAACTACACCAAATACATTTTGCATTTCGAGTTACCTTAACAAAAACTTTAAATTTCAAACGGCATTATGTTTGAAAAAAGGATTCTAAAATACTGAAACTCACATAAATGGTATGAAACGAAATTACGGATATTGCTATGTTTAGTTGTATTGTTTAATTTTTATTGAAACTGGGTACTCAGTTTGCCATTTTTGCCATATCTGATCTATTCGAAAACTTTTTCCGAAATAATTCAAATGCTAGCACAAACTTAACGAAAAACAATAGCTGCTAATCAGTGCTGCCGCTACTACTTCAATCGAAGTATTTTGCTTCATTTTCACAAAATTTACTTCGTCACTCCTTCTTCCAAAAATCTGCTTCACTTTTTGTTCTGCAAATTTTAAAAAGAATAAATTTTAAGGACCCAGTTTTGAAAGCCCTACAAATAATTGATCCATTATCGTTAGGGCCAAGCCTTGTGCCACTTATTAATATATTCCCTAATCTCGTTGGAAATATGAACATTGAAGATATTAATGAAGAGTGGAGACTTTTATTATTATATGCATTTTTCGAGGAAGAGATGACTCTTGAAATGTTTTGGCAAAATGTTTTTAAAGTAAAAAATAGTTTAGGAAAGCACATGTATCCACATTTGCGGCAATTTATAAGTTCTTTACTTTGCTTGTCTCATAGCAGTGCTTCCACGGAACGTGTATTCTCCCAAATGAAATTAAATAAAACGGCTATCCGAAATTGTCTTAACGTAGAAACAGTGAGTTCTATACTTCTAATTAAAGAAGTAATGTCAGAATTTGAATTTGAAAACTGGGTTCCACCCCAAGAAATCATAAATAAATACCAAAAAATTAAGACCAATTAAAATTTAAAATTATTTTAACATATTTGTATACATATATGTACTTATCATAGTAACGAAATGTGATTTATATTATTATATGTATGCTTATTTTATTACTTGTATTTATATTTAAAATGAAATGTCATTTTTTTTTGTTTTTCTTATTAAATAAAATGAATTATATTGTTTTGTTTTCAAAAATGTATACTACTTCAATTTTATTCAATCTATTCCACTTTTTTCCAAAATCTACTTCACTCAATTTTTCTCTAGCGGCAGCACTGCTGCTAATTACTGTCTTTTCCGTTATTTTGTGTTATAAAGTTGGTAACAATTTGTAGTTTAGTTTGGCTCAAAATTGTTAAAAAAAGCCATCATTAATATAGCTTTTTATTAAAAACAAAACAAGATCCCTTCCATCTGAAGCCCTTATGTTAAACTATAGTCAATTTTAGAATTGAAAATCAATACTCTTTGCAATTTTAAACATTTCAGAACTACAAATGATTGCGAAATTAAAACTTAGTTTGCAATTTACTTTGTAGTCTCAGCAAACAAAACTGCAGGTCATTCCCTAAGAATAGAATTTTCAAAGCTACCGCAATTAATATGAGCATATTTGTCACTTCTTAGGAAGTTCTTTTTAATTACACCAAATTGATCGATTAAATCAAGAACAGCAAAAATTGTTGTGTTTTTTCCTGTTTTTAATGCAGAAACTTAACATCTTTTTTTTATTTTATTTTACTTCTATCATACATACAATTAAAAAATGTTTAATAGATTTTAGTAATTACATAGGTTGAGATAAAACTAAAAGTATTGCAGCAATGGAAGATATTTTATTTTTCAAATAATAATCTTTGTCTATGAAAGAGAAAACAATTAAAGGAAAAAGATAGGATAAAACCTTTAGGAAAGGATATTACAGTTATTCTTCTAGACTCTTCAACAATCTATGATGCGATAGCCTGTTTTGATTCTCGAATTTGTCATTTATTTTGCCAATGTACACGTAAGTATGTAACATATCCTCCTTAAAACGATCATGTATGCGACGGGTTGAATACCTCATGTATAAGCCACGTATCTGTTTTAAGTTCTTGTTTTGGATGACTTGGTATTTCTTCATATGACTTTTCGCACATCTTTTAGACCAGACCTGACAGCCATACATCATGATTGGACGAATGCACATTTTGTAAATGAGCAGTTTATTTTTGGAGTTTAAATGAGATCTACGGTTAAGTAAAGGGAATAACGCTCGTCCACATTTTAGCTTTGTCTGCCGCACTTAAAACATGTTCTCTGAAGTAAACCTAACATCTATTTAGCATCTATTATTAATATTTTAACATCTACTTATTCTTCATTAATACCTTAAATTAAAATTCTGAGAAATTCTTATTTTATTAGACATTTCTTCGAAAGTCATGTATTTACGATATCGTAACGACAAAAATAAAAATAATTGTGTAATTTAATTATAAATATGAAGACCATTTATTAAAGGAATCGTTAGATTTTTTTACAGAATTGCGAAGTTAACAGAATATACTTTGCAGAACTATGAAAGATTATTTGAAAACTTATTCGTGTGAATGGATTATTTAAAAACCATGAAAGCTCCACAGATTTTAGCTGTGAATGGATGTTTAAAATCTTCTTGGTTATTGGTATCATCAGGTTTAAGGTGTCTTCTGGTGGATTGTAGATAATGACGAAATATTGCCCTCATTTAATTCTTTACAAATGCACAAATTGTATTTATATATGGCGTTTAGAACAACCTATTGTTTTAGCAAATTTAATTTAGAAAAACGTCTTTGGAGCATTTTTTTAAAGAATATAATGTTCATAGCATACACAAATGCTATATGAACATATTTTTCACTTCTTTAACTGCATGCTATTAGAGTGTAGTAACTGAAGAACATTTCGAACCATGTATAACTTATAAATATAACATTTAAGCGCTGTGATCAATTAGGGGTGTTTTGTCTCTTTTCTGTTTTTCTCCTTCACACGAATACTTTTATTTACTTCTACTAACTGTAACAAAAAATGGATATTTTTTTACCGACAAAAGAGATTTGTGTTTTTGTTTTAGGGATTTTCTAAGGCTCAGAGTTGGCAACACTACACATCACTTATACAGGGTGTCCGTTGGGAAGATATACATACTATTTTGTTTGTTTATAATTTTTGATTAAATGAAAGAGAATGGATCTTATATTGATAAATGTTTTATTGAATGTCGGCAATTATGTATGGAATACAATATCAGATAAATGTCCGCCTCTGTTAGCCTCACAATGCGAGTCCCTCTGAGCACATTTTTCATTATATTCTCACACATTTCACTCGGTATTTCATTAATTTCATCATTATTTCATTAATTTGTTTTAGTTGCTCAAGCGTTTCTGGTTTGTTTGCATGAACCTCGCTTTTCAGATATCCCCACAAAAAGAAGTACGGAGCAGTCAAATCAGGTGACAATGGAAGCCAATCAACATCACCATTTCTTGAAATAACTTGTTGTGGAAAGAGGTCCTGCAGTAATTCCATTGTAATTCTGGCTATATGTGATGTGGCACCGTCTTGTTGATACCATATGTTAATCAAGTCCAAAGCATGCAATTGTGGTGTTAAAAAGTTTTTAATCATATCACGATATCGCTCCCCATTAACGGTTATCGTTACGCCGTTTTTAGCTTCAAAGAAGAAAGGTCCAATCATTCCTCCTGACCAAGTTTCACACCAGACTGTCACTTTTAATGGATGCAAAGGTGACTAATGAATAATTTGAGAGTTTTCCATTGCCCAGAACCGACTATTCTGTTTATTCACATATCCATTAAAATGAAAATGTGCCCCGTCACTCATTATGATTTTTTCATGAAAATCGGGGTTGTCATGGGCGAGCTGTAACATTGTATTGACACATGTACGGCGACGTAAATGGTCTTATGGAAGAAGCTCTTGTGTCAACTGAATCTTAAATGGAAACAAATGCAAATCCTTGCGCAAAATTGTGGCCAAAGTTGTTCCTTTACGACCAAGCTTCTGAACACGGCGTCGGATTGAGGTTGATGGATTATGTTAAGTACTTTGTTGAGCAGCAGTAATGTTTTCAGTCGATCTTGCAGTACGTTGTGGTCCATAGTTGGCCCTATCAGCAGCTACAGCTGCGTCTTGTTGGCACGTTGTTTCCCCCAAAAATTTCACATAACTTTCTTATCGCCATAGTAATCGATGATTGATTTTGATAAAATGTTTTAACGATTAAAACACTTTGGATTATCGAATATTTTTCCATAATAAAATTTGCCACGTCTCCACTTCACGACTGCCAAATATGAACTGTCAAGACTAATGTTTATCAAAAACAAAGTAGTATACCTTCTCGACGGGCATCCTGTACTGGTGATATATGGAATTTATAGATTTTTCAGTACTTTGTCTATATAAAATTCATAAACTCATAGTACCTTTGCAGAATAAGAAGAAGAATAATTTTGTTACATTTAAATGTAAATCTCTTTAAGCAATCATTATGAAAACTTTTAAAGGATTATCATACAGATGGAATAATAGGGAAAACTTTCAAACCCCCAACGGAATTTAATGGCTCAGAACATTTTCTAAATTCAAGCCTCGTCAGAAAACTGTTGATAATTCAATACCCGAAGCAGTCTTGCATCGATGTTATCTCTCCTCTAAAAGGCCAGAAGGAGGTATATACTACCGAAGGATGATGTATTCCTTTCCAAAATGCTTGAAAGCACTATGGGAAATTCAAAACAAATTGGAATGCTGACAGCAATTTTACAAAACTCCAATATTTTAAAATCAAAAGCAATAAGATTTACTTCGTTGAAATTTATAGTTGTACAATGAATGTCCTGTGTCTTTAACAAATACGAAGAGAATACGTCTGATTTTCTAATTTTGAAATTTTCTAACTTAAAAATATCACAATATTATTGACAAAGAAATCGTCTGATCTGCAAAAGTTATCTAAATGGAAGGAAACATAATACAGCCCTCCATATTCTTTATACAGGGTGGCCCATATGAGTGTTGGCGATTTAATTCTTCAATTTCTCGGTAACGCGCGGCGCGGGGTGGCGGGGGGATATGTTGTCCGCTGCGCCGCTTCCTGGAAATTTAGTCGCCATGGAGCCGTACACGGGAGTGCAGCGTGCATTTTGTGTCCGAGCGTATTACGAAAACAATAAATCAGTGATTACTGCACGACGTTTGTATCGGCATGAACACGGTTTACACGATTTAAGTGAAGTTCCAAGCGCCAATGTGATACGAAAATGGATCAGAAATGTCGCCCAGTTTCTGCAAGATCAGCCGACATTGTGGAGCGTGTTCGTGTTTCAGTTCAGCGAAATCCGCAACAGTCAACACGTAAGAGAAGTCAGTCTTTGGATGTCAAAAGAACAACTTTACGACGAATTTTGAAACGTGATTTGCATTTGAAGGCTTATAAGATTCAGATAGTCCAAGAATTAAAACCCGATGATGCCTATAACCGACTTAACTTTGTCAATTTGATGCTAGAGCGGTTCCACAATTTCAACAACGTGATTTTTAGTGATGAGGCCAATTTTTTTTTTTCACCTTAATGGCCATGTGAACAAGCAAAATTGTCGCTTCTGGTCCGAAACTAATCCCCGACGCTTGCATGAACGTCCACTTTACAGCCCTAAGCTTGTCGTGCGGGCTGGGATAACGTCAACCGGTATTATTGGGCCATATTTTTTTGAGGACGAAAGAGGGCACGCGATAACGGTTGGAGCGAACAATTATTGCAACATGCTGGCAGACTTTTTGGTGTCAGCTTTGCAAGAACTTCAAGGCAATACCTCGAGGATGTGGTTTAAACAGGATGAGGTCACATGTCATACGGCTAGGGTATCCATAGAGCTGCTGAAAAATGTTTTTCCTGGAAAACTCATTTCGAAAAGGGGGGATATTGAATGGCCCCCACGTAGCCCCGATCTCTCTCCATGCGATTATTTTCTAAGGGGCTACCTCAAATCGGTAGTCTACGAGAATAATCCGACCAATTTAGAGCAGTTGAAGAGGAACATTATTCAGAAAAGTAACAAAATACCGAGAACAACTTTTCAACGAGTTTTCCAAAATTTGCGACTTCGGTTCCAAGAGTGTCAAGCAGCCAAGGGAAGCCATTTGGGCAATTTTTTTTTAAGTCTTAAAAATTCCCATGCTTCTACTTTTTAAAAATATAAATATATTTTTTTTATGTTTCGTAGTTTTTTTTAATTGAATATTTAAACCGCCAACACCCTTATGGCCCACCCTGTAGTGCAGGGTGGCGCACGAATCGTGTTACAGTGTAACAGAAACTGTCAATGGAGACCGTTATTTGAAGATTTTGATAAAGTTTTTTTTTACCAGAAATGCGCCAAAGACGTATCCGTTTCAACTGCATTTGGTTCCAGCAAGAGGGAGCAATTGCACACATAGCCAAACTGGTTATAGTGGAGCTTAAACGAAAATTCCCAAACAAATTAATATCTAGAAATTCCACTTTCCGCTGGCCTCCAAGCTTACCTGATCTAACTGCACCAGTTTTTTTTTATGGGGTTATGTCAATAATAATAATTGAGGCGATCCCGCAATGAATAATTTACTGATCACGTGTCGCATATACGTGAATGATCATTTAGGTCATTCGCGCTCTATCAACTTTAAAAGTAATTAGTTATATAAAATAAAATTGAATTTTTTTATACAATAGAAAAGAAAAATAAATAAAATATGTTGATTAAAAAAAGTTATTTGAATTTCTTATTGTGGCAGAATTGGTGCGCCACCCTGTTTAAGACCGTCCGATTCCACAAGTATTAAATCTTCATATATATTAAATTGCAGATACTGCTGCTAATGTATTTATGGAAAAATTTATTTTAAGAAAAAATAATTCTTGCCACAAAAATTTCTTACACTACCGTAAAAATTTAGAAAGTGAATTACTTTTTTTTAGGAAATAGTCAGTTTATAAAAGGGTTTCACTAAAAAAATTTCCATTCTAGAAAAGTTATAAATGTGGCAAATGTGTAAAGAAAATATTTATTCTAACATTTTTTGTGAAATTTTCAATATTTACAACATTTTCATGAAGAAATCTTGAATTCCCTTGCAATACAAATCTGTCAATTTTGTGTTCTGTAAAATTTGGAAAAAATCAGTTTCTTCAAATTTTTCAAAAAACAAAAACCGATATCTTACGAATTATTAATTTGCGAATAACTCGAAAGCTGGTTTTTGAAAAATGTCGGGTAACAGATTACTTTATATTCACCGAATTGTTCTCGTAATTCCAGTGGAGCTAAATTTTTTTCTTGATTAAATGACCAGCAATATTGTATAAAACAATGTTGTATAAAAATTACTATATAAATAGCATATAGAACTCTAAAGAGATTTAGCCTATATTATGAACTAAATGCAGAAAATGATTTAAATCTCTTCGGTCTTCTGCACTTCTTCAGTTGATCTTGATTCACCCATCTAGCCGAGGTTCCATCGCCCTCTTCTGTACTGCTATCGAGATGATTGTTGAAGTCTTTTGGTGTTGGAGCATTTGAGTACTTCCGCGCAACATTGTCCAATTAGCGCAATAGCAGAATTTTGATGTGCTTGACCACGTTGATATACAGATCATGTTTAACACAATGTTTTATCATAACACAGGATTCTAAGCTTTATAGTAGAACTGCTAAAATCTGGAGTAAATCTTATAGTTTCCGAACAATATCGTCAGTATTATCAGTATTCGCAAGTAGCTTGTGCTTTTTGACAATGATGGTGTAGTTTTTCTTATAAGCATCTCTGTAAGAAGGTCGAAGAGATCGTACAATATACTATAGCCCAATCGAAGACCCCGTTTCGAGCTATGTGGCTCAGAAAAATTTTTGTATTTTCTCACTGTAAAACTTCGTACTGACCAATGTTATTCGGTAAAGATGTTTTAAGGGCACCAAATTTATTGAGGAGTTCAAATACTTTTTGCCGTAATCAACGAAGGCGTAATCAATTTGTTTTTCCCGGATCTTGCCCAGGCTTTGCCTTTGTGTGAAATATCTGTCCATTGTCGATTTACTAGACATATTGACAAGATTCAAGATCCTTCATGCGGTAAGTAAATGACTGATCTCATAATAATAATACCGCCTTTTTAAAAGTCAAAATATAGCACATTTAGATCTATAATCGGTAAATTGTCCATAGGAGGTGAAGAATGCTCATTATCAGCTTGTCATTACTTGTTGTATAAAGCTCTATCCACAAATTTTTCATTTTTAAGTCATTCGTTTTGGCTCCGCTTTTAATATTTTTGTTTTTAAATACACACATAGTCCGGTAAAAACTTAAATGAGTTGTTTCAATATCTACTACCTCAGTAGTTTGAAGGTGGGACAGCTGTCGGAATTAGATTAACTCGGGTAAAAGTAATTCGGAATAGATCCCAAAAAAAACGATTTGATTGCTATTTGAATTGGGTTTTCGTAAACGGTAAATAAAGATGGTATTAGATTGTGCTTCTGGGAACGTAAAACACCTAGATGGCATATATATATATATATATATATATATATGTATATACATATATGAAAATATAGAATATATGATAAATTTTCTTACCATTATTATTAGATTAGATTATTAGATACTATCATCGTTTAGGAAATCGTTCGCCTGAGACGTTTTGTTATAGCCAATTATATGGTCCAATTAATTTGTGTTCTAGATATCTGGATCAGAGTCTGAGTTATAGCACGGTCTAAAAGCAAATCAGAAAAGAGGGGAGGAATTTAATGCCAGTCATTAAACTCTCTTACCAAACACGAGATTCTTTTAAATATAATTTTGAATTTTCTCATATATTTAATAGCATGAAAATCTTCAGATGTTATTTAAATGAACCGAATTGCAAGATTAGAGTGGACGAACACTTTTTTAAAACTTGTTTTGTAAAAAATTAAACATTAGAAGTTTGCAAAGTATTCAAGTGTGGCTAAATTTAAATTTAACTTTATTGTTGAGAACTAAGTAATATTATTGCCGATAGGAGGCGTTGAATTTACGGAGTGCCGTTAGCTGCAGTGCTGCTAACATAAAATAGTTCATATAACTAAGTTCACTCTGCATCAAACATAAAATATTATGCACTTAACTGGGTGACGCAGTTGTTAAGTGAATCGCACGGTCAGCAGAAATGTACCGGACCAACAATTTCCATAAGTGGTTCACCCTCAAAACATCCTACAGTTTTAGTTTTCTATCTCAATATTTTAACTTTAAAATACTAAATAATTCCAACAACATTAGTAGTTTGAAAATAATGATTAATGATCAATTCATCTCAATTCAAACAAGAAGAAGATGGCACACAAACCGCAATAATATGTCGAACTTGACCGATCGTTTAATTGGCTGCAGCAATCTGCATAATATTTAAATCTTTATGTATCTTCCCCAAAGCAAATGCACATGTTCTGGTTTTAGTTTTTGGCATAAAGTTCAATTTCAAGCAACACAAAACCAAAAAATCGTAACAAATTGCCGCTAAATGCAAAGAACCGGCGCTGACTCAAAAAAAAAAACAAAAAACCAAACACTAATTGGTTGTTAAATGCTGTGTTTTGATAAAGTTTTTGTGCAATCTCCGGTAGTTGTTTAGCTTTCAGTTTGCTTGTTTATTCTGTGGATATCGGTGTGCTCTTGTTTTGAATCATCTTTCGAAAAAGCTTTTCGGAAATTCTTGTAAATATGAATTTCAAAAATGTTCATATTGCCAAGAATGATAGATGATGATTGGTGTTATTGCACAATTCGGAATTTGAACAAAAAATGTTATGATTTCTGATAAGGTTTCTGGTCACTGACAATCGCAGTAGCACCAAATAAGCGCCACATTTAAGGCACAGTGCAATGCAGTGATTTTTGTTTTTTGTATTACGTCTTCAATGTTCTGTGTATCCGTTTTAATTGTCTTTCATAGATAATCTTAATAATCTATTGTTGTCTTTTTTGTGAGGCTTTTTCATTATTGTTTTGTTTTGCATTTTTTTTATTCAGTAGTTTCTTTTCACAGCGATTAGAATATAATTACTCACTTGTGTAGACGTAAAAAGTCAGAGTCATCTGTCAGTTGCATTTAAAATAGTCATTTTAAATTATTTGGTTTTGTATTCTTTAATGCCAATTAATGTGATCATTGCAAGTTTATTATTAGCAAACTCCTAAAATTGGAAATCTAATTGTCAAAATCAGTTGTTACAAGACAATGACGAATTATGAAACAGATATTCCTACGGATAGTTCAAAATTTTAACTATATGCAGAAAAAACTTCAATTACGTATTGTATATTTCTAAAATTAATTAAATTTTATTACAATAATATGCAATGAAATTTGGCTTGCACACAGTGAATGGGATAAGGGAAACTTTTTTATATTCAGTGAACTTCTTCTTTCTCTTCTTAGGTGGCAACTAGAATATACATTTTTATCTATTTTACGCCGCACGTGGAAACTAATTTTAAGCGCTTCGGTCTTTTGTATTTCTCCTTCTATTAATCACACCAAGCAACGATAGTACTCCAAAAAACCTGGTCCTTCCAACAGAATTTTGTTCGCACTCTTCGGTGCAGCCCATCGAAAACCGAAAACTTTTCATGCTAAAGCATTCGGTTTCATCCGCTTGACATGACCTAACCAACGCAATCGCTGTATATTGATGCGCTGGACTATGTCGATGTCGACATACAGCTCATACAGCTTATTGATCACGCGATGTCGATACTTTTCATTCATCCGCTTGTATCATAACTCAGGATTCTGCGCCATACAATAAGATAGGTCGAGAGAGGGTTTTATCATGGAATAGCTTGATAAGATAACCAATGTCGAGAGAGCCAGCTAACATATGTTAGCAAGCAATACTCTTCCCTTTATCACCATGCTCATATTATTCGTTATGTTTACAGCAGAACGGAAGTAGATGAATTCATCCACTACTCCAAAATTACGATTGTCAAAGTTTACACAGCGTCCCAAGCAAGCAGACTCTTTGTTCATTGAAACAAATGAGTTTGTTTTGTCCTCGCTTATTGGCAGACCAATTTTTGCTGATTCCTTCCCAATGTATGAGAAGGCTGTAGTAACATCTCGAAATTTTTTGACAAAAGGAACCTTCTGTTCAACGACAGTTCCAGTGGACGTTTTATTGGCTTGCTTTACACTTGTTGATCACTTGACTTCTTAAAATGTTTATCAGTAAATCGTGGTAACTGAAGATATGTGGCTATATCGGAGCTTATAATAGAAAGAAGACAAAGAAGACACAAAAAAGTTGGGAAAACCCTTTTTTTATTTTACGCTATAATCTTCTTTTAGCTCGATACACTCTTAAAGCGATATTTAATAGCTTCAATACTATATTATAGTAAGAACTATCAAACTCCTTAAAATAGTCATCAACCGCAGACTCCATCCCTTCATTGTTGGCAAATCTTTTACCACCGAACCATTTTTCCAAGTTTGGAAATAGAAAATAGTCCAAGGGAGATTAATCTGGCAAATAGGGTGTAAAATGAAGCAATTGGAACTTTAATTTATGCATTTTGGCCATCGCAATTGTGGATGCGTGAACTGGAACATTGTCTTGATGAAACAACACTTTCTTTTTCGTCAAATGAAGGGTTGTTTTCATAATTTTATCACCTAAACTCTGTAATAAGTTAGCATAATATTTGTCGTTGATTGTTTTTTCTTTTCGAAGATAATTAAATAAGTGACCACGACCTTGCCAGCAGATCGAACCACTTTCGCCTTCTTTTGAAATGGTTCTCCCATTCCAGTCTACTGCTTTGACTTTTTCTTTGTCTCAGGTGTGAAGTGGTAAACCCATGTCACATCCATGGTTATAAATCGAAGCAAAAATTCGTCTTTATTGGGGTGAAACATCGCCAAACACTCTACTGAAACATCTTCACGACACTGTCTTTGCTCTATTGAAAGCAAGTGCGGCACCCATCTCACGCACAGCTTTCTCATCGTCACATCTTCGGCCAAAACATGATGTATAGCATTTGTGGAAATGCCCATCATCTAGCTCTCGCATCATCAACCGAGGGTCATCCAATACCATTTTGTAAATTTTCTTAACCGTGTCTGGTCCTGGCTCGTACGGCTCTGGTTAAAGTCTGTTATACAATATTTTACAGCCGCAAACGAAGGAGCAGACCCTCCCAGAGTACAATCTAGCTCGGCTTTAATATTGCTTGAATTGAGACATTTCAAATGGAAATATTGAATTACATAACGGTGGCCAATTTTTTCTATGTTTAAAAATTTACTGATATCGTTTACTTTGGTGGCTGAAATAAAAATACTGAACAACGTGGTGCATTGAAACTTGAAACATATATAGGTATTTTATAAGCTTGCCATTTTTCACCAAAATATATTCGATTTGGGACCGCCTTGTCCTCTCCACTTTTTTTAATTATTTGAAAAAAAAATATGATCTTAAACCTAGCAACTGTTTAAAATAATAAAGAACAAGAAAAAGGTTAAATAAATATAAACAAATCAATTTGGAAAGAAGTAAAATTCGTTTTCAGAATTACATACTTTTTGAGAAAAAATCGTCTACCCTGCAGCTTTTGGTCCTTCACTTTCTGTATTCGGGTTATGGAAAATATGGCTTTAACTGAGCAGTTTAATTTAAGTGCTCTGAATTTTGACCCCACATCCACCACTAACTTTAGAATCGACAAAATTAAAGACTTTATTTTTGTCTTCTAGGATAAACTATGCCGCTGAATAATTAATTATTAGAAAAATGTATGGTCTGCTATGTCGTTAATATTCAAGTTTTTTTTGCTATAGTTTAAGACGATGTAATAATAACCATACGAGTTTGAATAGTTATTATTTAAACTATTCAAATTTGTATTATTCTTATTCCCATGGAACTTTCCTAAAGTAGGGAATGATGAAATTCGCTCAAAATTACCGAATTTTCTTCATTCCATTTATTTGTAAAATTAATGCTAGCAAAATGTTCCAAATATTAATAATTTATTATCCACCAGAGAACGTGGCGTTGTTTTACTTTTGAATAATATTCATTTTCGTACCTTGAGATGGAGTATCCCCCATAATATAAAAAATCCATTATTTTTGCACAATATTGAAGGCTTCAAATAGCATAGTTAGTTTAGATCAAATATGCACGGTTTTATTCGATAATTTGTTGCCATTTCGAAGGTAATTCTATTCTGCGTCTCTCATAGAAATCCTCGTTCATATTGAGAAAAAACTGGGACAGTCCATTTTCACAAGCTCCACTTGAAGCAAATGTTTTACAAGCAAAGTCATTGGACATGGCTAGGAAGAGGTAAGAAATAGGTAATAAAATGGTGCCAGGTACGGACAATGAAGTGGATGTATAAGAACTTCCCAACCAAGTTTCCGGAGCTTTTGGCGGGTCACAGTAGAAATGGAATGGCATAGCATTGTTTGACTTAACACAATTCCTCTCATATTGACCAAAGTTGGCCTCTTCTGGGTAATTACTTCCTTTAGACGGTCCAACTGTTGGCCGTATAAGTTCAAGTTAAGAACTTGAATGCAGGGAAGTAACTCATAGTAGATACTTTCTGTGACAATTCCACTAAACATACCACAAAACCATCCTGACCGTCAATCTTGGATTGGTCACCATTTGCGGGGAGCCAGTTAGTCGATCGCGACCGTTTTCGCTTGAAGTTGCTGTAAGTGAACCACTTTTCACCACCACTCACCATCCGTTTTAGAGAAGGGTCGATTTTGTTGCGATTCACCACCATACCACCGATGAAAATTCGGCCCATGAGTTGTTTTTGTATTAACTCATGTGACACCCATACATTGATCCTTTTTTATATCCAGCCTTATTAAAGAGGTGTGAAATGAGCTTTTGTGCAATGTTTAGCTTCTGAGCAATGGAAACAGTACTTACGTCGCGATCGAACTTGACGATTTCAATAATTCCACAGACGTTTCCGTCAATTGGCCTTCCAGGGCGTAGTGCATCTTTGACACCAAAATTACCGCAACAAAATCGACAGCACAGCTGTTACAAAATTAGGACTGTAAACACCCTAGTAACCGCTTGGCTTACGTTTACGAACGTTTTGCCGTAGAAAAACTGTAAAACATAGGGTATTTTCTTTTTGCTGGTGTCCATATTTGACACACCCTCAAACTGTACTACGGCTTTCTGAAGCCGTCCAGCGTAATCCAATTGCACTTATTCAACTCTATGCAACTCGATAAATAATAAATTCATGTATTAATGGATTTCTTTTACTATACCTCACATTAAAACTATTATAAAAAATTTTAAATTTTAAATATACGAAGTGTGTTCAAAAAATAAGGCGAATTTTCAAATTTCGCGGGCTACGTACATTCGACTTTTTACACACCTCGTATTTATGTTGGGGACGAGAAATCCTTTCGTCTTCAAATAAACATCCAACAAACCAAACGTAGTCTTTTGGGATATTCAAAAAAGCAAAAGAATTCATTATTTGCCTCACTCTTAAAACACCACCAAAATCCATTAAATTCGATGTTACCATTCAAAAATTATGCTTTGTTAAATCCAGTATTCTGACGCAATTCGTAAAGGTGACACAATGGCTGGGGCTATAAAATATAATAGGAAACTTAATGGCATGCGAGTAAACTAAAAGAACCACAGAGTCGTGCAGACTACTTGTGCTAAATTTAGTGAAAACCAAAGAGACGTTTTATGGACTTGATTTTTTTGGAATTACCCTCATCCAAAATCATTTTTCTAGAGTTTGCATATTAACTAATCCTATTTGTATGCTATTTATATCTCCTATAAGATCACATCAGCATCTTCAAAAGACAACTTTTAAAGTATTCTTATGCTAAGAACGTTTATTTTGTTGATGAATATTAAATGATAGGGGAATTTTCAATCAGAGGCTGATTTGAGTATTTTGCAGTATGGTGTCACTCACAATCAATTAGTTGAACACGACATCGTCGAATTTTAATTATTTTCTGGCAATTATCCAATGCACAAGGAAGGAACAAATTGATTTCCGCATGGTCAAGCGATTACCGAACTCCAGGGTATTCATATATATTATTTAGAATTAAAGTAAATAAAGAATCACTAAGCTAATATTGGAATTAATGTGATATTAACAAAAAAATAGCACACACTTTGTGAATGACAGCTTTAGGGGATAACAATTAATTGATTGTCTCACGCAGCAGACAGATTAACATTTAAATTAAGAAGTTGACAACTATTCTATCAACTTGCATAACTATTTTAATATTAATTCCAAATTGTTTTGTAAATCGATAGCTTTGTTATTGCATCATCATTATATGGAATTGAATATTTTTGAGGAGTCAGAGCTGTGATATTACAATCAGTATTATTATTGGACTAATAATACTAATTTGGTTCTCAAGATTTGTGAGAATAAGAGGGGTTTTTTTGAAGATGATGTCTCAGTAGGATCAATTACAATTTTCATTCATTAATGTAACAAATGATTTCAAATACGTAAAGGATGTCCCAACAAGAACGCAAGATTTAAATTTGGCGCCATTCGACGTGTCATTGTTTGACATTTGAACAATTGTTATTGTTTGCTAGTAGAAGGTACGAGGTTAGTAAAAATGGAGCACTACACAAATGAACAACGCATTCTCATTGTGAAATAGTTTTACCAAAACGGTGAAAGTTTTGCGGCTACAATTCGCAAATTGCGATCAATTTGGGGTCACAATAATGCTCCAAAAGAGTCAACTGTAATGAGATTAATAGATAAATTTGCCAAAACTGGGTCTGTTAGTGATGTAAAAACAACAACGTGCCTTCGACCAGGTCGATCGACCGAAAATGTCGCAGCTGTACGTGATGATGTCGCTCAAACTCCACCCACCTCAATTCGACACCGAGCTCAGCAAATTGGTGTCTCCAAATCCACTATGCAGCGAATTTTGACGAACGATTTGCATCTTCATGCATACAAAGTTCAATTGACTCAGAAACTGAAGCCAGCTGACCATGGACAGCGAAGGAAGTTCGTTAATTGGGTGGGTATTGGAGAGACAACATGAAAATGCTGATTTTGCCAATAAAATCATCTTCAGTGACGAGGCCCATTTCCATACTGATGGCTTCGTCAATAGTCAGAATTGTCGCATTTAGGGTGAGGAAAATCTTTGAGTGATTCACGAGAAGCAAATGAATCCTCAACGTGTCACTGTGTGGTGTGGATTTTGGGCTGGAGGAATCATTGGACCTTTTTTATGAAAATGAGGCATGTCAAGCGCAAACAGTCAATGGTGTTCGGTATCGTGAAATGATAACCAGTTTTTCGTGCCTAGAATTGAAGAAATGAATGTGGAGGGCATGTGGTCTCAACATGACGGCGCCACATGTCATACAGCCAGAGAAACAATTCAATTGCTGCATCATTTTGCGTTCTTGTTGGGACACCCTTTATAATGTATATGCAATTTTATACATATTGGTAACTTTGTACTGACATTTTTAGAGAAAACTTTTAAAATATTGGAATTTAAATTACTACAAAATATATTCTGGAATTGCTGAGAATTTCGTCTATAATACAAGCTTTTATTTAACCCACTTTCGCAGTCTTATATTGTTTGAATGGGTAGATGTGAACTTTGAACCCGGTATGCAGATGGCTTTTGAAAATCCAACAACAATGAGAGATTATGCTGTTACATTGTACTTTATTTATCAAATTGATTAAATATGTAAATAACTTTATATGCAGTTTGTAAACAATTTAGTTCACCAAAAAACACGTTGGGGTTTATTTTAAAATTATACAAGTATTTTGACACTGGCAGCTCTTTCACAATATTGCTGCCCCAGTGCTTGACCTTCTTCTTTGTAAAGCGAACATGGAATTCCTTACCCTTAAGACGCCGAACATTCCGGGCATAGTCGTTTCCAAATACATTAATTTTTGTTTCATCGCTCCACAAAATGTTTCGTCATTTCTTTCACCGTCTCCTCCGGACCAACTGGAATGACTTCCTGTAAACGCCAATTCAGCCTTTAACTTTTTTTTTGTCTAAGCAAAGGAACTCTACTGGCGATCCGTCCTGGTAAATGTGCTTCTTGTAGTCTACGATGAACCGTTCGCGATGAAATTACATTTCCAATTTCTGCTGAAATCGCTCTTGAAGACACAAACGGGTCCTTCTGCGCAAGTGTTGCAATACGGATATCTGTTGTTTTTGAATTTTTTTTGGGTCTTCCGTGAGCTTGGACGGGCTTTTTAGGCTTTAAAATATTTTGTACAAAAAATAGCGACCGATAGTTTCTGCTATAGAACGCAGACTTTGGCCACTTTTTCTTAGTCTTGAAACAATTTTTCTTCTCTTTTCTCCTATTTAACAAAATATTTTGTTATGAATAAAGATAAACAACAGTAAAATAACTAGCTTTTCCAAAAAGACTACGGCAGACTGCGAAAATATTAAAGAATTGAGCAATGTATTTAGTATTTTGACCAAGTCCTGAAATCACATCTGAACAAAAATAACTCACAATGAAAACAACGGGGAAGCCCCAGTTTTATTTTTACTTTTAAAGGCATTGCCATATTAAAGTTATTTAAATAAAAAAAAATTGCCATGTTAACTTTCCGTTAAAGTAACTAAAATTAGACATAAAGCAAAAATAAGCAGGTCTACTTTTTGTTTGGACCACATGTGTACATTCATTTGCGCGATAGTCGCGTACAGTTGCCATCGTGTCACGGCCAGTTTCAGTACAAAAATAGAAGTGCGTATTCACTGAATGTAAGTTGAACATCCTAATAAATTACGTTTGTCTCTCCGTTCACGGTTCGGTTGAAAGGACGATGGATATCGTAGCACTAAAATTTGGCATAAAAATATCTTAAGGCCTTTCGCCGATTAAGTTGGAAATTTGTCTCGGAATTGACACAAAAATGGGAATTTTTCAATATTTATTCAATAATTTTAGCAATTATTAGTTAATTAGAAGCGAATTTCGATCATAGTAAACTGGAAAGAGTCATTGCAAATCACTTTGTTTAAAGGTCGTCCTAATTCTGATTTAAAATATTAATACTTAAAAAAAGTATCCATTACCGCATCATCCGCCTTGGGTTCACAAGTAGGAGAAATCGATCTAGTGGGAAAACGTATGCCAATGCAAGAACTAAACCCACTTCTGAAATGATGAATATTTATTTATTTATTTTACTTATTTACATCTACTGAGCATTGCTCTTACAGATTACAAAAATAGGAAAAATTAAATAAAATAACATAACTATAGTTACAAGTATATAACTATACATATTTACTAAGTAGTCGGTTACAATAGATTACAACAATAAATTACAAATTTAGTAAACATCTTCAAAATGAGGTATCATTAACTAAAAGTCGGAGTACAGCTCGTCTAAATGAAAATCTATTGACAGTTATATCGACAGTATTGGCCACCAAATCAAATATTAGCAAACATCGTGTAATTGGTTCATTCCTTCCATAATTAGTTCTATGGAATGGAACAGCGAACAAATGAGTTTCTCTTAAAGACCGTGTTGGTATGTGAAAGGGTAGAACGGATACCAATTCGAGCGAAGAAGCTTTCTGCGGTTAGAAAGTTCCATAATTCCAAGAATATGTTATCAAAAGAAAAGTTCTTTCGAAGGGCAAATCTTGTGAAGCGCTTTTGAATTTTCTCAATCCGATTGACACCTACCTATACCTATTTCCGTGGATTCCTTAATAAAAAGCGATATTTGTTGGCAGCTGATACATACGATAAATAACAGCTCTAACTCGTTGAAAATTGTTAAAATATATAATATGAATGTTCACAGTAAAAATTGCCAAATTTGTTATACAGGATTTCAAAACCGCCGGTCTGACAAGGCTGTCAGCTGTTAAATACCTGCCACCTGAAGTGTTATTATATTTTTTTAGTGAAATGTTTGCCATTTACGAATATGAATCGTTTAATAGCCGAAGAACGCGTAGAAATAGTTACAACTTACTACAAAAGTGGTGATTCAACGGCAGGCACTTTTCGTGCATTAAGGAGTAATTATGGTAGTCATAATCGACCTGTTGTTACTGCCGAAACTATCGCTTCTGTTAGTGAAAGTGTGGCAGATAATCCGAATTACAATTTGGAGCGCTATGGCGATATGATAACTGAGTTTTTTTTGGCATGCAGTTGAAGATTATGAACTGGACGACATGTGGTTTTATCAAGACAGTGCCACGAGCTACACAACATGACCGATTTCGGCTTTATTGCATGAGAAGTTTCCAGAGAGCGTAATTTCACGTTTTGGGCGATTTCAATTGACAACCAAGATCATGCGATTTGACGCCGCTAAATTTTTTTGTAGGGCTATGTTAAAGACTGTGTTTACGCGGATAATCCGCAAAACGTTGAAGCATTTGATAACCATTATTCGTCAAAGTATTGCCGAGATACGATATGTGTGAGAAAGGATCAACAGCTGCAACCAATACAGAAGCGGTCATTTAAATGACATTATACTTTGCACATAATGGCAAGTTCCAATCATTATAGTGAAAGAAAAGTTTCATCGAAATCATAGTTTTTTGCCTGTTTTATTTAGCTGTATTTTTGCAACAGAAAAATTGATAGTCCAGCGTTAAACGTATTACATACCGTTCAGTTTTTCTTTTTTGTTCTTACTAATTGAACTATATTATTTGCTAATATGAATTGCCATGCCTTTTTTTGCATTAAAAATCATACGTAATACATTATCTAGATGTACGAAATGCATTGTACTTTCATACTTAATCATACTACCATGAATTATTTTCTAGCCATATGGCAATTATTGTTCTTTATCTTTAACATAAAATAGTGGAAAATAAAACCGAGGTTTCGTGGTGCAAGATCACGGTGACTCGGTCTCCTTTTCTCTAGATCCTTCTCAAAGACAAAGCAACTCGCAGATCTCTATAATAAATGTAAGTTTCTACAAACAAATTATAAGTAAATTCTCCATTTACCCGAAAAAACAATCAAGGCAAGTACCTTCCACTTATCGGTGTATAAATACAAGTCAAATTTTCTTGACTTTCCTTCTCATAACCACAATCCTCATATTGTGGTGAAAAGTATTTCCAAAGGAATTTCTATCATCCTAAGGCGACAGGATTATAAACACCCAGTATTGTGCATGAGAAGTACGAAGCGTATTTTCTAGTATGTGGTGATAAATCCGAATATCGATCACAGCTTTTAGGGCTTGTAGGGCTTGAACATACTATATGGGTACAATCTATACATTCGGAGAAAATTGACAATCAGGTATGTGATACAAAACGTTTTCGATTTAAAATCGGTGCAAAAACTATGAAAGTTGTGATGCACATCTTTTTATCGATTTCATTTCGGTTTGAGCTGAAATCGATATCGATTTCATTTTCCATTTCGTTCTATGGATAATGTGGATAAGAAAGGTGTGATAGAAAACGAATTACCGTTTTCATTTACGGTTTTAAATCGAGTAGTCTTTGTGTGGCAATTTTGCAAAGTCGCATTTCTTTATTCGGAAGAAAAATAATAAATTGCGAACAATTTAAAACTAAAGTGAAGAAAATTTGAAATGTTGGTATTTATATCAAACATCTGATAAAACACTGACTTATTTTGTATATTTCAGGGGAAAGCACGCAAATTCGAGGCAAGAAGATAAGATGCTAGATTTCATGGAAAAGTACCCACAAATAGGCAAAGGATTTGTGAAAGGGGATAGAGTACAAGTTAAAAAACTTTAGCAAACCCATGCTGATGAGTTGAACAGCATTGGTCCACCACTACTTGTCCCAAGTTTATCCATTATCCAAATAAAGGCTTCTTTATTTAAGCGAAAGCATTCTACAAACCTATAAACAATTATGTATTACTGAAACCTTGGGATAACACATTTGGTTTACTTTTTTCCCGGCAAATCTAGTGGGTTGGAAGCATCGCGTAACTTTTTCCTTTTAATATGTTCTTCTTTATTTGATGCATCACTTAAAATTGCGGACACCGCGACAATAAATGCCATGTTATAAAATTATTTTTCAGCTTACACTTGTTAATTTGATTCTTGTTGTGCAAACACTTGTATTTTAAAACGTAAACAAATGCTCTGAGTTGTATTTTGCAAAATAATATGGTGGAAATGAAACACAACTGGAAAATGAAATCGATACGATTTCTGTCACAGCTAAAATCGATCTGTTCGTTTTGGTACTTCGTTTTCATTTGAAAACGAATCGATTTGCATCACATACCCCAATTTTCAATAATTTTTTCAAAAATGTTGTCGTCTGTTCGTTAACTAATTCCAGTCGTATGGATACTGGATTCAAGTCAACTCATGAAATTTGATGGGAGACCACATTCATTGTATAAAATATTACTAAAAAATTGTCCGCATATTGTAAAAGTGTTTGAAATTGGTCCAGGAGAAAAAAACTTGCCCACATAAGCACTTAACCGTGCAATGGAATAATATAAATTTTCAATGCTCTTCCAATAATTGTTACAGGCATTCATATTCATCGTAATATATGGTGTTTGTTGATATGTATAGAAAAGGGCCAGCTTACCAACTTTTTATAATGATTGTTGGCTGGTTGGTGAAAAATACTAAAAAAATTCGGATGTTCATTAAAAAAACGAGAAAAACTGCGAAGTTGTTTTTAGCGCATCCATTTATCTGGCAATGACTCGGTATATCATCCGCAATATTATGGCTCAATTTTTGAAAAGCTTAGCTCAAAGCAGTGGGCTGGAATAGGAGAATCGTATTCAAAGAAGGCGAAGATAGTTCCATCTGCAGTCAAGATCATTTATTGATTTATTGATTATCCTCCGAAAGAAACCATTAACGGCGTGATGAAATTATAAAAAAATTTCCGCATTTGGCGAAAAAGAAAGTGTTGAATCAAGACAATACTCCAGTTGACACATCCACTATTGTGATGACCAAACTTAATGAATTAATATTCGAATTCCTTCATTATGCATCCTATTTGCCAGATTTAACTCCCTCGGACTATTTTCTATTTCTAAACTTGGAAAAAATGACTCGGTGGTAAAAGATTTGCCACCAATGAAGAGGTATAGTTAGCGGTTGATGAATATTTTAAAGAGTTTAACAGTTCTCACTATAAACATGGAATAGAAGCTACTAAAATTTTGTGTCTTCTTTGTTAGGTTGGCAAGTTTTGTTACCGTCCTCGTATAAGGAGAAAATTCGGATGCTCGAATGAAAGTGTTTGAAAATATGTACCTTCCCCGTATGGAACTTCTCAAAGTAATTTTATGAAATATATATATGTATGTATATTAGAATATACTCGTATAATTTCATCATACGTCATACAATAAGCCACGTATTAGACGTGCGGCCGATAAACCTGAATGTTTATAATTCATACAATGATGTAATCAAACGTTTTGATGCTAGCGTATCTAACAAAGACCTGTTAGAAGCAGCCAAACTCAAAAAATTCTGGTGGTTGTCATAAAAAAATAAATCACCTTATTTTTTTCCTTTTATCTTTAGATCTATTAGAAAAGTTATGTTTTTGTACAAATTTTGCATTACAATACTATCTCGTAAAACATGTAAATTTGGAAAGCCCATATATTAAAAATGCTAATCACATAATTTAAGATACTCGTAAAAATATAGTTGTGCTAAAGATTCCAACTAAGGGACATCATATATAGTCTCATAATAACATCGACTACTGTTTATTATAAAAAATTGTTTAGCCATTTGAAACTAATAAACAAATGATGTCATCTGTAAGTCCGACTATCTAACTAGAATATCCGTACCGATTTTATCTCGGCTCTATTGAGTAGACTTAAATACGATTATTTCAGCAAATCTTTTTGCAGCAGATATTTAGAACGCAGGTTAGCTAAAACATTTAAGCTTTAAACGACTATATATGTACTTCTCCAAAATGTTTGCAAATATCGTATGTTGAAAGCTTCATGCTTATTGTCACCTTTATCAGCATCACCGATATTATGCCTTCCAAAGAATTTGTGAAAATTTCTTCTTTTATTTCGAAAATCTTGTTATAGTTGATTTAATATTTTAAAACAATTTTATTACCATCTTATTGGCAGTTGACTTAATTATTTTAAACAAACATTTAGTTCGCGGGTGGGGTTACGGCCGCCACCATTAGTCTAATAATGATAACCATCTTCCTGCAAGGAACCACTTTCTACGCCTGGAGCCTGAGGGTCATAGAAATTTTCAGGTGAACTGTATGTATTGACAGGTTCATCTTCAGGGACTGGAGCAGGAGCTGGATGGTAGACAGGAGACGGAGCTGGTGCCGGTTTGTAAACAGGGGCTGGTTTGTAAACCGGGGCTGGGGGAATGTAGGTATTAGCGGGATGATGAACTGGGGCAGGGGCATGATGATGAACTGGAGCAGGGGCATGATGATGAACTGG
>JAHXMU010000715.1:194313-205328 GCA_019455685.1 Philornis downsi | reverse complement strand
TGATGATGAACGGGAGCAGGGGCATGATGATGAACTGGAGCAGGAGCCGAATGATGAACAGGAGCAGGAGCCGAATGATGAACAGGTGCGGGAGCTGGATGATGAACCGGAGCTGGGGCTGGATGATGAACTGGTGCCGGTGGAATATACGTATTGCTGGGTTCATGGTCAACGTTGAACTCGCTGGATCCTGGCAAATCTATAGTAGGTCCATCTGGGCGAGGATAACTGTAGCCCAACTCGGAAACGTCCGCCAAAGCTCCGGCTATCAAAGCCAAACTCAAAATAAGGAATTTCTAGAAATTCATAACAAGAGTCACTTTCACAATAGAGCACTAATATCAGCCAAACAAATCAGCCAAAACCTACCATTTCGTTGATGTTAACTCTAGAACGATTTAACTATATCTCATCTATATTTAAACACACATTTCACTATTTATACTACAATACAATCGGCAACTAATTCGACAACTCGATAAGAATCGAAACAAGAATCGGCTCAAGACACTGCATTGTCTTCGTTAGCTGTCACTAATAATTGTTATGATGCAACAACAGATACCGGCTTCTGCTGCTCCCTATTCCGGTTCTTCTAAACAGCGAAATTGGTAAACGTACAGCAGATACTCAAATCGTAACTTGTGAATAGTTTTAGAACCTAAAAACAAAAGAATTTTTACAACCATTCACATCGTTTTGCCTTTTTCGGGGTTTAGCCACAAGCGCCATAAAAGCATAAATCAGTTCAATTTGTGAAGAGATTCGAAGAGCATCAATTTGAGTCAATTGCCGGCTTTTGATTGTGAACGTGGTTCTAAACGTCTACCGCCGTTTGTCTGCGGTGGTTTCTTGGCACACTTCAATGGCCAAAGAGATTGAGAAAACACCATTGCCGCGCGTATTGATTTCAATTTTTATTGGCTTATTACGATTTTTGTTGCGAAAATGTCAGAGATAATCAAATATCTTAATTAATAAAGTGCGTTCAACAAGATGTTTTACAATATTTTGTAAAATCTACTCGTATATGTTAAAGCTCTACATAATATTGAACCATTCGGTGTGGCAGCACACAGGATAATAACCGATATAAAGGACACCATTTCTGTAGCTACAAAATGAAACAGATCGCGCTAGGTGGCAGTAATCTTGCGTTTCATATGGAATTGATACTATTTATACTCGTATATATTAGGGTGAAAACACGAATTTAGTATTAACGTACTTTGTTTTTCACTGAGTTCAATCAATTTAAACATATTTAAAACTACGCAGCGATGTTAGCAGTCGGAAAAGTAACATATAGTTAAGTAAAAACTGGCTCTATTACTTGCAATAATACTTCATTGCAATAGTAATTTGGAAGCATTTAATAAATTCAATACATAAATAATTGTTGTCTTTTATCGAAATGATGGTCCTGGTTTAGCCTTTGTTTAGATTATTAGAAAGAGAATAAAATTCCAACAATTTCGGTAGAAGTAAAACAGAAAAAATCGAGGAAATTTACAAAAACTTTTATAAATTTTGGCGTTGTTTGATATGATTATATACGAGTATATATTTCTATTCATTTTCTTTATTGAATCTTTCTTTGGAAAATTCACAATAAGTATTCAAATCTTAATCTTATCTTAAACTAAAGTATCCTGCCATTGCCTGATCTTATTTTTGGTGAGCCGAATTTTATATCACCGGACCGAATCTAGCGTATCCATTCTTCTTAGCCGGATATGGCCGGGATAATGTTGAAGGTTTTGAGCGAATGGGTTTGAGTAGGAGGACCACTTCGATTTATATGACCACTTAATTTTCTTATTTCCTCGGAAATATAATGAATGCCTAAATCCTTGTGTATGTTATCATTCCTAATATACCATGGGGCACCACAAATTTGGCGCAGTATTCTTGATTGTCTTCTCTGTAGTTTTTTTATGTTAGAAGCCGATGCCGTTCCCCACAACTGGATGCCGTATGTCCATATTGGCTTCAATATGCTTTTGTAGATGGTGATTTTATCTTCCAAACTGAGAGTTATTAGTTTCAATTGAGTGATTTTTGAGTCAATGTGATTTTTCCAGGTGAGACGTCGATCAAGGTAAATACCCAAATATTTAACATGATTATGAACGGGTGTGGTACTACCGTGAATAGTCAGGGCTGGGCAATTGTTCTGTCTAAGAGAGAATGTAACCTGTACACTCTTAGAGGCATTTACTTCAATCTTCCAATTTTCGAGCCAAGATTCTAATGTACAAGGTGTGATCAAAAAATAACCGTTATTTGCAATTTTTTTCAAAAAGCATTTATTAATCAATTTCTATTTTATTTCCTTTAAAGTAGTCCCCCTCAGATATAATACACTTGTGCCAGCGTTTTTTTAATCCTCGAAACACTTCTAAAACACGCTTTTTGGTATCGCCAACAGCTCCTGTTTCGATTTTTCCTTTATCTGCTCAAGCGTAACAGAACGCTTTCCTTTCATGGGTGTCTTCAGTTTTGGAAAGAGGAAAAAGTCAGCGGGGGCCAAGTCCGGCGAATACGGTAGTTGAGGCATGATTGCGGTTTTGTTTTTGGCCAAAACTCACGCGCAAGCATCGATAAGTGAGCTGGTGCGTTATCATCGTGCAAAATCCATGATTGGTTTTTCTACAATTCTGTGCGTTTCTGACGAATTGCTTCGCGCAAACGGCGCATAAGTTCAAGGTAGTATTTCTTATTGACCGTACGACCTTGCGGCAAGAATTCATGAAGCACCACCCATTGCAATCGAAGAAAACAGTAAGCAAAACCTTCATATTTGACCGAACTTGACGACCTTTTTTCTGTCTTGGCTCTTCTGGACGCTTCCATTGGGATGATTGGGCTTTGGTTTCAATTTCATAGCCATACATCCATTATTCGTCACCAGTTATGACCTTTTTGAGGAAACTTGGATCGTCGTTGATGACTTTCAACAGCTCCTGAGCGATATCCGTGCTACGTTTTTTTGCTCAAAATTTAGCAATTTTGGAACAATCTTCGCTGCCGCACGTTTCATGCCTAAAACATCCGTAAGAATTGCTTGGCATGAGCCGAAAGATATGCCAACATCAGCAGCAACCTCTCTAATAGTGATTCGACGATTATCCAAAATCATTTTCTTCACTGCTTCAATGTTTTTATCGGTTGTTGACGTGCTCGGACGACCAGGACGAGTATCGTCATTGACATCTTTTCGGCCTTCAAATGTCCTTGCACATTTAGTTTCATTTGTTCCACAAAACTTAATACAGTTTCTTTGATCCATTTTTTCGAATAGTAAAAAGTCGAAGAGCACACCAAAACACGACAAACCGTTTTTTTTGTCAAAAAACAAACTGTCAATCCAAAATGGCTGATATTGTCAACATATATAACAGATATGTGTACCAAGATAACAGGAAAAAAAATGTGAAAACCGAAACATACGTAACTCACGAAATTTAAAAAGAAAGGTTTTTTTATCGTATATATATGAGACTGCAGTTGTCTAGAAGCCTTTAATGGGCAAGTGCTAATGCTTATGAATGTAGTGTTATTAGCGAAAGTTGAAGTTTGAATTAGGGAATGAACAGGCATATCAGAGGTGTAGATGGTATATACCTATAGCATAGGGCCTAGTATACTGCCCTGCGGAACTCCTGCTGAAACCTTTCTCTGAGTTGAAATAGAGTCCTTAGATTTTGCTACAAAAAATCGATCCTTTATATAGCTCTCCAGGAGCTTGTGGGTATTTGCCGGTAGAAAAGAGACTATTTTGTGAATAAGGCCTTCATGCCACACTTTATCAAAGGCTTGGGAGATGTCTATAAAGAGAGCTGAGCAATATTTCCGTTCTTCGAATGTTTCTCTGATCTGTGTTACTATACGTTGTACTTGTTCTACCGTTCCATGACTCTTACGAAACCCAAACTGGTGCATGGGTATTAAAGGGTGTCCCAACAGGAACTCAAGACAGTCAATGGTGTTCGGTATCGTGAAATGATAGCCAGTTTTTTCGTGCCTAGAATTGAAGAAATGAATGTGGAGGGCATGTGGTTTCAACAAGGCGGCGCCACATGTCATACAGCCAGAGAAACAATTCAGTTGCTGCATCAGTTATTTCCCGGTCGTGTTATTTCGCGTTTTGGAGACTAGAATTGGCCGCCTAGATCGTGCGATTTAATACCATTAGACTTTTTTCTTTGGGGTCTTTTGAAGTCGATGGTTTGCGCGAATAAGCCGACGACGATTCAAGTGTTAAAAGAGGAAATTGGACCCTGCATTAATGAAATACTGCATCATTTATACAAAGCGGTCATTGAAAATTTCATTGAAAGATCGCGTGTGTGCCAGCAAAGCCGCGGCGGCCATCTGTCCGATGTGTTGTTCCATACATAACCTCATTCTATCTACTTTACGATATAATAAAGTTTCATAACAAAGTTTTTTTAAATATCTGTGTTTTATTTGAAATTTAAATCTTGCGTTCTTGTTGGGACACTTCAATATGGGAAGTATAGCATTAAATATAAATAAAACTAATTTGAGGATATTGTGGGGGAGTTCTGAGATCATTTTCTCTGTTATTTTATCGTGTCAAGGAGATTTATTCATTTTCAATGAGAGAACATTTTGCTTTAGGAGAGATAGACTTATTTTCATAAGATTTGTGGCCATTGGGCTAATGATCCTTGGATTCACACGAGAGATTATATAGTTAGAAGTAAATATTTCTTCCAGATGATCAGCAAATTCTTTCGCTTTTTCATCGCTACTCCTTGCCTATCCCCTATCTTTCATCCGTATAGTAGACTCCTGTGTTATAGGACGCTGTAGTTGCCTTGCGGCCTTGTACAGACTACGGTCAGTTTTTTTAGTGGCTCCTAGACGAGATACGTGGCGGGCTTCGGAGATTTCTCTGTTTTCATCCAGAGTTGACGGTAGTTTCCACTTGCACTGGTCGAGGCGAGCTTTAAAGCAGGGAGATCTGTATATTATTATTATATATTGACAGTTTCCTAAGTATTCAGATATGAATAATAAACGTGGCGGAATTATACAAAATGGGGGTAAGAATTTTTACTATATCGCCCCTTCTTCAAATGTTTCACAACTCCGCTGGGCATAAAACGTAATGCATAATGTCGATGGACGTATAAAATACATTTTTTCTTTAACTGTTATATAAAAAACTTATATCCACTATGGGCTGTAAAGAAGTTTTACTGGACACATTTTCTAAAATTTGGTCAATTTTTACTTTCCCTTTCTTTCTATCGTTGGAAAACCATCCCATCATTGCCTAAATCTGTGGCAACTTTAATTGGGACGGAGGCGGAAGCAGCATCAAATCAAATCAAATATGTATGTTTACATGAGTCTCGTCTTGAAACCTTACCTATGGTGTGGCATCACACAGGTGCTGTTTTCTATAATTTTTTTCTTGGTTATAATTCTTTTCTTCTTGCGACAGCAAGCGCCCCTTTGGGGTACCCAAATTAATCCCGAAAGGATTAGTCGAACTACCTTTGAGATTAGAAGTAGGTCCCCTTGGAAAAACTTCCTAATGGCCCGCTTTCTCTCTCGCCCAAAGTGAGCTACCTCCAGGTTAGGAGTTGAGGTAATCTAGGAAGAACTCGGATAGACATGAACAGTGTTTTCCAAGCTTCTGTCTTCCTTCACCAACGCAAAAGCACTGAAAACACATGTTCGGGCAACCACAGCCAGCACGATGCTCCCACAAGGGGTCCAACACCATTGACCAGGAAGGAACAATGTTCCTCGGACCCCTGCTCACCCAAGCTACTAGAAGAGAAGAGCCCTCTGGTCTGGGTTTCGCAGACAAGCTACTCCAGTTTTGCTTTATCATGCCTCGCATGGAACTGGTAATCCATTATCTACGGCATAGATTTTCAATGTCCGAGGAGAGAATATCAACACAGCAAAGTATGCCATGCTCCACTGATAGTCTATTAACCAGATCTCTCCGTGAAGGAACTCCTTGGTCGTACAACTATTAAAAACGGAAAAGATAAATCTTCTGATATCTCCCGGCGGCTTCTCTATAACCTCACAGGTTGCCAGGCTGTGTCTTGTTAAACTATGACTCTGCCCTTTACTTGGTTTTCGAAAAACGAGTTCCAAGATCAGTTTGATGTCATATTATAGGTGGATCCCAAGACATAATCCACCTGTTCCTAGGACACCTGGCACAAGGCCACACGACTTTGTTTTTGTACGCAAACATCATCCTTTGCCTGCTTAATTACAGGATCGGGTAGAGACGTATTGCGTTTTAGGGGTAAGCGGTACAAAGCATCTTAGGAAGCACCCGCCTACCCACGGAAGCAGCATCAGCTGGTGGCACATAAGTGTTAACAGAGGTTAGAGCAGAGGCAGCTGGAGGAATGTAGGCGTTAACTGGATCTGGAAGAGAAGCAGCTGTAGAAATATAAGGCTGAGACGGCTTAAGAGCTCATGGGAGCAGAAGGAGCTGCATAGTTAAAGCCCAAATCAAAAACATCAGCCACAACGCAGGCTACCAAAGCCAAAAACAAAAGCATGATTTTCTAATGTGAAAAATGTGAAAAGTTAATAAGATCCTTTTGGATAATAATACAGGAAGTAGGTTTAAAGGTATAGGAGACCTACCATTGCGATTAGTTGATTTGTAAGTTATTGACTGACAAAGAGTTTAATGAACAGTGATATCGATAAGTGATGATTATTTAACTATTTATAGCAAAATCGCAATGCACTACTATATAATAAATCTAAAGCATCGGAGGTTATCGTACTGATTTATATGAATTTGCAATTCATTAGAGTTTTGCATATATGACGACCATGATGACCATTCTAATGGCACAATCAAATCAGTTTCTTCATTATCATTGAATTAATTTTTTGAATTTAGTCTGAGTGGTTTTTTCTTTGTATCATGAAAAGCATTTAAGTGCGTTATTGTGGTTGATCGACTAATTGATTTCGTTTTATATAATATTTTGCGCAAGAGACAGATGAAGAAAGTTGAAACGCCAAGTCTAGTGGTTTAGTTAGTTTCATGATATGTAGATGGAGCTCATAAATTACTCACTATTGATAACTTATTTATCACAGTGCTCGAAAACTAGCCAGTATATTTCTTACTATTTCTTTAATTTTTTTTTAATTATCTATTTAGCAAGTGATGAAATATATTTTTAGGGATTTCAATTTCTATTACAGGCGAGACAACACTGTTCAGTTTTCTAAAGGGTGTCCAAACAAGAACGCAAGATTTGAATTTGGCGCCATTCGAAGTAGTAGCGCTACATGAATGAGCAACGCATTCTCTTTGTGAAATTCTTTTACCAAAATGGTGAAAGTTTTGCTGCCACAGTTCGCAAATTGCGATCAATTTGGGATCACAATAATGCTCCAAAAGAGTCAACTATGAAGAGATTAATGGATAAATTTGCCAAAACTGGGTCTGTTAGTGATGTAAAAACAACAACGTGCTTTCGACCAGGTCGATCGACCGAAAATGTCGCAGCTGTACGTGATGATGTCGCTCAAACTCCATCCACCTCAATTCGACACCGAGCTCAGCAAGTTGGTGTCTCCAAATCCACTATGCAGCGAATTTTGACGAAAGATTTGCATCTTCATGCATACATAGTAAAATTGACTCAGGAGCTGAAGCCAGCTGACCATGGACAGCGAAGGGAGTTCGTTAATTGGGTATTGGAGAGACAACATGAAAATGCCCTTTTCCATCTTGATGGCTTTGTCAATAGCCAGAATTGTCGCATTTGGGGAGAGGAAAATCCTCGAGTGATTCACGAGAAGCAAATGTATCCTCAACGTGTCACTGTGTGGTGTAAATTTTGGGCTGGAGGAATCATTGGACCTCTTTTTTATGATATGAGGCATGTCAAGCGCAAACAGTCAATGGTGTTTGGTATCGTGAAATGATAACCAGTTTTTTAGTGCCTAGAATTGAAGAAATGAATGTGGAGGGCATGTGATTTCAACAAGACGGCGCCACATGTCATACAGCCAGAGAAACAATTCAATTGCTGCATCAGTCATTTAAATCTTGCGTTCTTGTTGGGACAGCCTTTATTACAAATTAATGTTAAATATATACACATAAAAGGTGATTGAAGGTATTATTATGTAAATTTTTATATTATAAATAAATGTTAAATTGGTGATCGAAGAGATTATTATAATTTGGCTAACATTTGAAACTATATGACAATATAGGATACAACTTTTTTTGCGCATATTGAGGAGATTATTTTACATTTTGGTTTTTTTTTTTTTTTTGTTGAAACGAGTTTAGCAAACATTTCGTAAATTAAAACCGCTTTCAAGATAAATAGATAAATGTAAATAATATGTAAATATATATGATTCACTGTATGTTATAGTGAAAAAATACATTCTTTTAAACATTCTAAAAAGTCTAAGAAAATTAAGTGGTATTTAGTGGATAGGCGAAAAGCTGAACAGATGTCGGACTGAATTATATATACACTCCACTCTATATATAACGCGATCCACAGTGTCACGGACGATGTGTTAATTCATTACCAGATAAAAGATCTGAACAAAAATGTTTTTTTTTTGTCGTATGTAACACACGAGGTGTATTTAAAAAAATAAGATGAATTTTCATTTTTCTCAAAAAATATTTATTTATTCATTAATTAATTATTTTATCTCTTTTAAAGTAGTCCCCCCTCAGATATAATACACTTGTACCCGCGATTTTTCCAAACCTCGAAGTAGTTCCAATATGTACTTTTTTGTATGTCTTTGAGATCTTTTAGCAATTCGGTTTTTATCTCCTCAATCGACGCAATACGCAGTCCTTTCATGGTTCTCTTCAATCTTGGGAACAGAAAAAAGTCGCGGGGGCCAAATCTGGTAAATACGGTGGCTGAAGCATAACAACGGTGTTGTTTTTAACCAAATAACCTCTCACAAGCAAAGATGAGTGAGCAGGTGCATTGTCATGATGCAAATGCCATGATTTTTTTTCCAAAATTCCGAGAGTTTTTCTCGTATTGCTTCACGCAACCCGCGCATATCTTCAAGGTAATACTCCTTATTTACCGTACGATCTTGTGGTAAGAACTCCTGATGCACTACGATATGATAATCGAAGAAAACAGTGAGCAAAACCTTGACATTTGATCGAACTTGGCGTACTTTTTTGGTCTTGGCTCTCCTGGACTCTTCTATTGGGGCGACTGGGATTTGGTTTCAATGTCATAACCAGATACCCATGATTCGTCACCAGTTATGACCCTTTTAAACAAATCTGGATCATCGTTGACATCATTCAACAATTCCTGAGCGATATGCTCATGCGACGTTGTTTTTGGTCAAAATTCAGCGATTTTAGAACGAACTTCGCTGCCACATGCTTCATGCCCAAAATTTCTGAAAAAATTGCATTGCATGAGCCAACGGATATGCCGACATCCTCAGCAACTTCTTTAATTGTGATTCGATGATTCTCCATAACAATTTTCTTCACTTTCTCAACATTTTCATCGGTAGTTGATGTGCTGGGGCGTCCAGAGCGAGCGTCGTCATTCACATTTTCTCGACCTTCTGTGAAAAGCTTGTACTACTTATAAACATTTTTTTGACTCAGAGTACTCTCGCCGTATGCCACTGTCAACATTTCAAGTTTTTTGAGCACTTTATTCCATTTTTTACACAAAATTTGATGCAACTTCTTTGATCCATTTTTTTCGATAGCAGAAAATCGCCAAACACGTGAAACTCTTGTCTTATTTATGCCGCTCACAAACAAACTAAACATGCTATATGAATAAAATCGTCAACATATCTTCAAGACGAGTGTACCAACATAAAAAAACAAAAAATATTAATCGAAAGTCGAATGTACGCAGTCCGCGAAATTTGAAAATTCAATGCCGTTATAGGAACGTTAGAATGTATGGGTTCAATTGGTCATTTGTATGGAAGACATTAGAAGAGGCACTGTCAATCGGTCAATTTTTTTCATTCTGCCAGGCGTTATTAACCAATACAATAGACAACAACTTATTGTCGCCAACGAATGTTTATGAATTAATGAAAAAACTGTACCATGGCCCAAAAGCAATGCATTAGAATGTTCATCGTCCAACAACAACTTAATGAAACAGAAAGTAACGTAAACAAATAAGATTATTTTCGAAGGCTCAGATTTATTGCATTTTGCTGTATCGTAATTTTGATATAAATACTAAAACGATCATCACTAATTTATGTCACAGTTTATTCAACTCTTACCAAGTTAATGACCTCCAGAATAAATTAATCACAATGGTAGCTCTTCTAGTTTCTGCGAACAATGGTTTGCAGCTAATATAAAACAACCATACTCATGGTTTGCTTTCCCTTCATTAGAAATTCGTAATTTTATCATTAGCTATGGTAGCCTGTGTTATGACTGATGTATGACAAAGTAAATTTGGTGCGAAATTTGGAGATAACAGTAAAAATATATGGGAATAACTTTATAAAATTATTAAATAAAATTATTGTAAATAATGATACAAAAATAAATGTAGAACCATTAGGTCTTTATTCGAGAAATTATGGAATGGTGATGGTATCAATCAATATATTGTAGGGATTATTAAGATACCTAGAAAGACACTTAATCAATTTAATGATAAATTAAAAATTTTTAAAAAAGAGTCAAAGACGGATAATAAATTTTATTGTTATATTATATTACATTATTATTATATTATTATTATATTATAGTCATAATTATAAACAGATATCGTCCAGAAAAGAAACAGTAAAACCCAAAACGTTTTTTTTTTGTATTTAAAAATATTCACCATGATTTTTTATTTTGACTGTTCAATGACTTTGCTTACGCCTGAACTAAAAAAGTCAGCGTTTTAATCGGAATCTTTATTCCACACCCGTCGATTAGTAATATAATATCTCTTGTCACTCTCTTATATGATATATCTCTTATCACTATC
>JAHXMU010000715.1:180661-194303 GCA_019455685.1 Philornis downsi | reverse complement strand
ATCAATTTGCATCTAATACACTGAGTGAAAGATTAAGTTTGGATCAGATGTTAAAACTTGCAGTCAACAAATTCCAACGAAAATTGCTGAATACGATGTAACGATCAACGATTATTATGATACTCAACCCAATAATAGATTTGATGTTAACGATTATTAAAAAAATACAAATAGTCTACAGATCTTGTCGTTCTCTTATGAACGTATATAAAATGGAGCAAAATAAACTTACACTAGCCAACAACCTTTGAGACTGGAGCAACTAAATATCTTTATTTGGGTAATTTAGAAGGTTGAATTTCGAGATACAAAAAAAAATGTTTTTATTGTTTTTGTTTTTATATAAAAAATTATTGGTTTATTTAAAAATCAATGAATTTTCAAAAGTGAATGCCATTATTTGAACGCTGTTTGTATTTTGTTAATTCGGATTCACGTATTACAATCCAGCAATAGTCTTCCAGCATTCTTTTGAGCACGCTCTCCTTGTTCGTCGCTCACCGCACCTAGCTTTTGTGGAAAAAAATTTAAGTGCAAGTGAAGAAAATACATTTTGAGTGACATTCGTGCGCCTAATTCGTGATAATTTTTCAATAATTTAGTGACAATTTGTCTGTAGTTTTCACTCTTATTATTTCCAAGGAAACTGTTCACGATGCTCTTGAAAGATTTCCAGGCTGCATATTCTTTCTCCAATAAACAATGTGAAAAATTGTCATCATTTAATAGCTTTCTGATCTGAGGGCCAACAAATTGTAGCATTCTTTGATTTTAGCATACGAAATTTTAGGAAAACCCGCTAATAAATATTTAAATGCTGCACCATCTTTGTCCAGAGCCAAAGTTCTTAAAAAGGCCCAATTTTATGCGCAGAGGCAGAAGAAGAACGTCGTTTAATTGATCCAAATGACGTTATTCTTCTGCCTCTGCGCATAAAATTGGGCCTTTTTAAGATGGTTCTTTTGAAATGTTCTGTTTTCCTGGTGATGAATGATGGTACGTAGCGCGACTATCCCATAGACAAAGGAAACAACAATATTTCGTGAAAGCTCCTTGCATACCAGTCAACAAACTAATGTCCTGAAACAGATTATTTATGATGGTCTATACTATCTATACAAAGAAATTTAAGTCACATACCTTAAGGTCACCACAGATCTTCCATTTATTATCCTTGTATTTGAGTAATGTCAAAAGTTCAATGAAACACAAAATGTAATAATATTTGGTCAAACAACACCAACGATATGAATCCTGTCTTGATGAATAGATGTCTATTAAATGATTATGTGATATAAGTTTTTGTTGCTATTGGAGGCAAAAAGTCTTCCTACAACTTGCATTAAGTAAAATGTGTTTTTGCGCCTCGGCTACCTCTCGTTGCGGTAGATCACGGTACGAGTATAGTACGTTTCATTACACTTTATCCTTATTCAATATTTCCAATTAATCCCCTTGGTTATCGTTTGTGAATGTTCAAATAGTTGACAAATATTTGGTATAAATTTCGAGTTTTATTCACAGAATTGGTTGGGCTAAATTGATTGGGTTTAGAGCAAATTGAACTATAATAATTCCCTTTTACAGTATTTAGGAGCGGCGACGGATAACACGACGACGGGCGGTTTTGTAGCGATAGCCATCATCTCCGAAACTTGTGGCAACCTCGACGGGAGCGGAGGCGGACGCGGCAGCAGCTGGTGGAATATAAGTGTTAACGGGAGCAGAAGCAAAGGCAACTGGGGGAACATAAGTGTTAGCAGGAGCAGAAGCAGCCACAGCTGGTGGAATATAAGTGTTAACGGGAGCAGAAGCAGCCACAGCTGGTGGGATATATGTGTTAGAGGGAGCCGAAGCGGCAGCAACAACAGAGCTAACAGGAGCAGAGGGTGCTGCATAATCGTAGCCCAATTCAGAAACGTCCGCCATAACGTAGCTCACCAAAGCCAAGGATAAGATAACGAATTTCTAAAGATAATCATTAAACATTGAAACCTTATGGAATTTCTTGAAATCTATGTTAGAGATAGACTTACCATTTTTATGAGTTGAGATTAAGTTGTTACCTTAATAAAAGATGCACAGATTGTAATGTCTAACAGAGATGATAGCTCAACTATTTATACTAAATTCTCAATGCACCACAAAAGTGCAAATAAATCTTAACTATCGGAACTCATTCTTGTATCATTTTTTTCTTATCAAAATATTTTAGCATATTTGATGATCGGAAACACATTTGGTTTTTGCTTCGTAAATTATTATTATAATCATCAAACCTTTCACGTTATGACCACGAGCTGGTTTTGCCAATGTTTAAGTAATCGATGATTGTATGCCAAACATCTAGACTCGAATGGTGAAAAATTAATTTATGCAAGCACTGCTGGTTATGAGTTTCACCATAGAAATTAAAGTGATATTTAAGATAATTGTTTATTAATGACAATCATCTAAGTTATAAATCAAATTAGAACATACAAATTGTATGAAATTTTTCCGATTTTCTGTTTTTAATCGTGGTTATAGTTGAATAGAGCGCAATATTTTTTTTTATAATGAGCTAATAACAATTCCCCGCAGCGTGTAAATGATGAGCCATTAAACAGTGCAATTTCCCGAAATTTATTATTTCGGTTAAAATATTTTATATTTATTAAAAATATAAAATCAATATATGATAATGAGAGACCTTTATCAGAATTCGAATATAGAGTGATTTTTTAAAATTTAAGTTTTTCAGGTTGGCAGCACTGGTGGGTAATGGCATCCAAACGTCATCTGCCAAAGTGAAGAGTGTACAGTATACTCTGCCATTTCATGACCTACCACAACGTCTAATTTTTGGTGAATTGGCCTCAATGAAAATCCGTTGTTTTATCGAAAAATTGTGTTTAGCGATAAGGCTCATTTCTTGCTAAACAGATACGTACGCAAGCAAAACTGTCGTATCTGGAGTGATGAACAGCCACATGCCATACATGAATTACCGATGCATCTCGAAAAAACGACAGTCTGGTGTGGTTTATGGATTGGTGGCATCATCAGTCCATTTTTCTTCAAAGACGACTGTGGAAGATGCGTTACCGTCAACGGCGAACGATATCGAGCCATGAGACGGGATTTATTTTTTGCCCCAATTGACTGAGTTTAACTTGGTTGACATGTAGTTTCATCAGAACAGTCCAACATGCCACACTGCTAGTGAAACAATGGATATGTTGAGGGATAAATTTGGTGAGCAGCTTATCTCTCGATTTGACCTTGTGGGTTGACCCCCAAGATCTTGCGTTTTAACGTCTCTTGATTATTTCTTGTGGGGTTATGTCAAGTCGAACACTATTGAAGCCACGCGTTATTCGAGGAATTCATGCCGAAATGCTCGCAAAAGTGATGACAAATTAGACCTTCCCAATGAACATTGTGAGACGAAGCCGCGGACAACATTTACATGAAATCATCTTTAAAAATTAAATGGCAAATACCAATTTATCGATTCCAATAAATATGATATGATGCAAATTTGAGCGTTTTATTCGATATTTTAAAAAACTACGATGAAAAAATCACCGTTTATTTTTTGCAGACAAAATTCAGTAGATAAATTAAAAAGTTTTTGAAACAAATTTTCACATTTTGTAAGCTTATATGAAACCAAATGTGGTGGTATGAAACCATTTTATTTCCACATAAGGTAACAGGAAGTGTTATAATCTAATCTAAGTTCGTGTAGGCACAAAAAGTCCACATAAAATAGAAAAATGAAGAAGCAAAATCTTCAAAGTCAGGACTAGCTAATTGGTTGGTTGATAGCTTTCAAACCGAATGCTGCGTAAAGCAAATATTCTGGACAGTACCGAGTTGCCACAGCTGTGAAAATTTCGCTGAAGATCATCTTCAACCTCCTGTTGTCTGATTGAACATGGTGACTAATCTTAAGATGTTCTTCTATTGCGACTCAGCAACAGCATTTACTTACTTTAGTACTTCGGCCATACCTCTGCCGTGATAGGTTGTAACAACCAGTTCTCATCATCCTGTTATTCTCTGGTATTCTCTGTTTTATGGGAGTGTCGACCAACTCTAAAGGCTATTTAATGCAGATCCTATCGATGCAAACTCACCTATTCATTTATTTCTGTAGAAAGTCAGAGCCAGAAAGCCAGAAATCAATACTAGGGTAATCTTTGGTATCTGAATTAGATCAATACTAGGGTAATCTTTGTCAGGTATCTGAGTCAGTTTTGATAATTATTTCATCAAGTTTGTTAATTATTATTCCTATGCCTCTTCTGTATCAACACTTCACAAATTTTAATTATTTGAACTGCAGATATGCTCATCTACAGACTATATTGCGTTTTGTCTATAGGAATATGCCATTCAAAGTTTGATCTCAATGTTATGCTGGTTCGATTCAAATTAAATTGCATTATATCTCGGCGACTAGAGGCTAATTAGGCTAATTACTGTCGTAAAATCATTATTTCGCACATGAATACGAGGTGTGTTCAAAAAATAAGGTGAATTTTAAAATTTCGCGGACTACGTACATTTGACTTTCAATTATTATTTTCTTTTTTGTATGTTGGTACACTCGTCTCGAAGATATGTTGACGGTTTTTTCCATACAGCATGTTTAGTTTGTTTGTGAGAGGCATAAATAAGACAAGTGCTTTGCGTGTTCGGCGATTTTCTGCTATCGAAAAAATTGGATCAAAGAAGTTGCATCAAATTTGTGTAAAAAATGCAATTAAGTGCTCAAAAACACTTGAAATGTTGACAGTGGCATACGGTGAGAGTACTCTGAGTCCAAAAAATGTTTACAAGTGTTACAAGCTTTTCACAGAAGATCGAGAAAATGTGAATTATGACGCTCGCTCTGGACTCCCCAGCACATCAACAACCGATGAAAATGTTGAGAAAGTAAAGAAAGTTGTTGTGGAGAATCGTCAAATCACAATTAGAGAAGTTGCTGAGGATGTTGGGATATCGGTAGGCTCATGCTATGCAATCTTTTCGGATATTTTGGGCATGAAGCGTGTGACAGCGAAGTTCGTTCCAAAATTGCTGAATTTTGAACAAAAACAACGTCGCGTGAGCATCGCTCAGGAATTGTTGAATGACTTCAGCGATGATCCAGATTTGCTTAAAGGGGTCGGTCATAACTGGTGACGAATCATGGGTATATGGTTATGACATCGAAACCAAAGCCCAATCGTTCCAATGGAAGAGTCCAGGAGAGTCCAAGACCAAGACAAAAAAAGCACGCCAAGTTCCATCAAATGTCAAAGTTTTGCTCACTGTTTTCTTCGATTACCATGGTGTAGTGCATCAGGAGTTCTTACTACAAGGTCGTACAGTAAACAAGGAGTATTACCTTGAAGTTATGCGCCGTTTGCGTAGAGCAATACGAAAAAATGCCCGGAATTGTGGAAAAAAATTCATGGCTTTTGCATCATGATAATGCACCTGCTCACTCATCTTTGCTTGTGAGAGATTATTTGGCCAAAAACAACACCGTTATCATGCCTTAGCCACCGTATTCACCAGATTTAGACCCCTGTGACTTTTTCCTGTTCCCAAGATTGAGGGGACCCATTGAAGGAACGGCGTTTAGCGACGATTGAGGAGATAATAACCGAATTGCTGAGAGAGCTCAAGGATATATCATAAAAGTGCATATCAGAACTGCTTCGAAGATTGGAAAAAATGCTATCACAGGTGTATTATATCTGAGGGAGACTACTTTGAAGGAGATAAAATACAAATTGATGAATAAATATATATTTTATGAGCAAATTAAAATTCACCTTATTTTTTGAACACACCTCGTATAATCAGTACATTTGTTCTCACATCGTATATCTTTAAAGCAAGATTAAAATTTCAAGTAAATAACAATAGTTGCCTTATTCCAAATTTGATCTCTCTTAATTTAAAGAATATTATAAATTATAGATATTTTGAAACACCAGTGAGTTTGAAAATGCGATCTTTTTGAAATGAAAACAAAACATCGTAATGGTTTCTAAAACCGGTAGTTCTAAATTTTCACATTGTTTTCAACTATGAAAATCTCTCAATATATTCCAATATGAACTTATAACTTCCATAACCCATTTGGCCATCCCAGTGTTTAGTTCTAAATTGTTTTTTTTTATCAGTTTAGAATTATATTTTAACTCAAATGGGCATAAATTATATTGTAATTAAAATGTGCATAAAAATTATTTTAGAATATTAGAATGAAAATCTGGTTGACTAAGAATGAAAGGAATACAGATAATGAAGATGCTACTGTTAGACTACTTGCTTTGTCTTGACCACAAACGAAAAGATAAAAAGGAAATTTGAAATCTCACTTCCGACTGGTTAAGCTAATTTAGTTTAGCTTCACTTTGCGAGTTTTGATATAAATAGTTAAGCTGGTCTCGCCGAACAATATCACAGTTCGTTTAACTCTTATCAAGTTAATTACTAAAACTCAACTAATCACAATGGTAAGTCTATCTAGCAATTCGATTTATATCACTGAATTTCTTCCTTTGCTTGGTGTTCTATCGAATCTCTCTTAATGTTTGTCATTTCCTTAGAAATTCGTTGTTTTATCTTTGGCAATGGTAGCCTGTGTTTTGGCTGATGTATCTGAATTGGGCTACAATTATCCAGCTCCCTCTGCCTCTGTCAGTTCTCACGTTGTCTCTGCCGCTTCTGCTCCTGTTAACTCCTATATTCCCCCAGCTGCCTCTGTACCAGCTCCTGCTGTTGCCGCCGCCGCTTCTGCTCCTGCTAACTTCTATATTCCCCCAGCTGCCTCTGCACCAGCTCCTGCTGTTGCCGCCGCCGCTTCCGTTCCTGTCGAGGTTGCTACAGATTTTGGTGATGATGGCTATCGTTACAAAACGGTCCGACGTCGTGTTATCCGCCGTCGTATCTAAATTGTTAACATTTTGTGCCATAAACTAAAATTAAAATATAATTGAAAATAAAATTCACCAAACGAAAAAACCTTCTTAACACAGTTATAGGAAAAACTATCTTGTAATGATTCTTAGGATCTTTGTGAAAAATTTTGAAAAAATTTATTCTTCTTGTCCTTTTGCCTTAAAATATTTATGCTACAACAAAAAGTTAATTCAACAGAAAATAAGTGGACAGGCTCTGAAAAGGACGGGCACTAAATTGCTTTCCAGATGCTCCGACTTATCACCCATTTTTTAATAAATCTTTTGAATTATTTTACGTAAAGTTTTTTTTCCTACTAGGTTAATATTTTTAATATGAGATATATTTATGCTCCATTTCAGCACCCTAGATTAAGCGGTGCCATCAGTATCGCGCTATCAATCGACCACCAGATTGACAGACGGCCATGCTTTGGTCTACATAGGTTTTTAGTATGACCTTGGAATGTATAGGTATATATCGGGTTGTTCGAAAAGATCGTTTGGTTCGGTTCGTTAGCTCACCATACGTCACTTCTCATGACGTAGAGTTCCTTCAAACCTTTTCATCCCTTCTCTAAACTTTTTGCTATCATTTTCTTCTGTTCTCGTTCTAGTCGTGAATGGTTATAGCGTTTAAAAAAAAAAATTTTAAAGTGGAAAAAATGAACGAAAAAGAGCATTTTAGGCATATTTTGCTGTATTATTTCCGAAACGGAAAACTGGCTGCTGAAACCAGCCGAAAAATAAAACTTGTTTATGAAGAAAACGGGATAAATGAAAGAACTTGCCAGAAATAGTTTAAAAGATTTTCTACGAGCGACTTCTCCCAGACGGACGTTCTTAGATCAGGACGGCCAAAAGAAATTGTTTCCGAGGAGGTAAGAGATTTAGTTATTGTTAATCTCCGTGCAGCAGTTAGGGAAACAGCTGAAATAGTAAAAAAAAATAAGTCTCAACCGATCACGGGGTCATAAAAGAGCTCGGATTTGTGAGCAACAGCAGCAGCAGGACGCGTCGAAACTGTCAGAGCTTGGGTGGGGAGTTCTACCTCACCCATCCTACTCTCCATACCTCGCCCTGTGCGACTATCACCTATTTCGCAGTCTGAGCAATCACTTGAAGATTTGAATTTTCAAAACGACAAGAAAGTGAAAAATCGAATTTAACGCCACTTGAAAGATTTGAGTTTCCATAACGACGAGGGGGAGTGAACAATCGAAATGAACTTTTTTATTCAAAAAAAATCCCGAGAGTTTTATGAGAGATGAATTAAAAAGCTCCCAGAGAGGTGGGAAGAAGTTGTTAAAAGGCAGAGATTGTATAAAATTAAAAAATTAAAATATTTTGTATTGTATTTTAAAATATTTTTTTTTCTTGTACATAAATTTTCTAAATTTATTTATTTTAAAAACTGAACAAACTTTCCGAACAACTCAATATTTTAAGAAGTCACAGATGTGTGAGTAGTTCTTACAAATGGAATGATAAAATAAATATTTCCCCAGTATAACACAAATAGATAATTCCCGAAAATCACGTTTAATTTTTATATTTTTTGGAAATCATTATATTTGTTTCTATAAAATGCCGCTCGTACGAAATAATTTTCTGCTAAATGATTCATCGGCTTATTCCATAACCCTAGATTTTGCGATATACTGCAACATTGGTAAAATCAATATCTGGCGCAATTACATTTTTGTTCGCAGAGAGGGGACTTTGTCATTAAATTACTTGCTAAATCTATAGTCACATCTGTTCCCTTAACCTCCATTCTGATATCATCTGTTTTATTCAATTGATCCGCCATCCCAAAATGATAGTTCTAAACGTTCGCGCAGCATTCCAAACGAGTAAACTCTTTTTTTCGTCGAATCAAATAATTCCGTTTTGTCCCCGTTTACCACCAGACTTATTTTTACTGATTGCTTCCCAATGCTTGAGAAGACTGCAGTAACATGTATGTATCATCATCAACAAAGTATATATCATCAGCATATGCAAGTAACGTATGACTTTTGTTAAGGATGGTATTAGTCTGCAGTTTTCCTCACTTCACTTTCAACAGCAAGTTGAAAAGACTGTCGCCTTGTCTAAACCCTCGTTTGTGTAAAATAACTCACTAAGATTTTTGCTTTCTTTTCAAAAGTCTTCGTACCTATCAGTGTCATCTTATAAGTACGTCCAAAATCTGTAGGAATACCCAATTTGGTTATACAGTTTATAGTCGACGAAAAGGTGGCATCCATCTGTTTTTCTTAGGCATTCCTCAGAATTTGCCGTAGTCTACCGTTTTAACAAATTATAGTCCGAAATTTGTTTACAACCTTTTTTGGTAACACAAATGAATGTGATTTGTTGAGGTTCGGGCACATATAATGAAAACTCATTAAACATCAAATGACAATCTTAATTTGACAAATTTTATGTACGAGGTGTGTTCAAAAAATAAGAATAATTTTCAAATTTCGCGGGCTACGCGAACTAATATTATTTATTAACTTTAATATATAATAAAGTTAATTTTTTAACTTTAATATACAAAATACACTAACAATAATAAAACAAAAATGAGATTTTGTGCTCGAAAATTAGTATTCCAATGTAATTTTCGCAACTATCGGTTGCAAAATTTACATGAAATGCACAAGGTGTAGCCTAAGATCATCTTTTTTTTTGGATATTTGTGCAATGTGTATCACACATGTTTTCTAAATTATAGACATTTTAAATCGAAGAAAGAAAATGAAATTAATTTTTTTTGTGTTTTTGCGATCTTTTGGGAAATCTGAGCGTATTTAGGTTAGATAGCACATTTTCTAATTTTTTCATTGATACAAAATGCGACAAATTCATTGAGGACGATGGCATTCCTTTTCTTAGGTTTTACACTTATAATCGAACGCGCAAAAAAGAAATTAAATGTGACATTTTTACAATAATTTTTCGGCACAAAATTTCATTTTGGTTACTTATTATGTTTTTGTCTTTCCGAGAAGCTTGTCCCGATTTCTAAACTATAAGCTAATTACCACTAAATTGACTAAAATTTGTTCCGTTTGAGTTTGTGCTCAAATGTGGAGTTGCATTACAACCGGGTACTACAGACCCATAGAGTAGCAGAGGTGGTAAGAAAGGCCTCACCTCCGCCAATGGGAATTATGTTCCATACTAGCATAATCAATTTGATATCTCCTGGCTGCGAAAAAAGGGCTGACAGTTGCGGTAGTATTAAAATTGTCAGCCTCTTTTCCTAGATAGTCCAAGTTTTACTTGGCTATTCCAGGAGGACGTAGGTAATCGCATTGTAATATGATCAGTGTGTCGCATACCATGGGTAAGGCCTTCACGGCGAAACTTACGTAAAACCCTCGTGGATTTCTTCTTCTTCATCTTATGAAAGGTGTATTAGTAAAAACTATTAAGTGTAATGTTGTGGCCAACAATGTAGTGTGAAATTTGGAACAGTTTATACTTTACTAAAGCCATATCGAAACGATGCCCTGAATTTAAAATGAAATCATTTTAGGTTTGTGAGAAAAAATTGCAACGAGCAAGTGTCAAACCAAGTGAGATTTTGCGATGTCATGTCAACGTACTTTTGACTTGTCTAATTGAAATTATTGTGCTAAGTTCATTGCTCTTATTACAATTATAATAAAAAAAATTTAGACAATAGTGGAAATGTCGCATTTAAGCCTGAATATCAAAGAGGTGCCTGCGTGTTTCATTTTCCCTATTGCCCAATGTCCAAAGTGATCAAAATTGATTTCCATATGCAAGAAACACAAGTATCTTTCGGAAAGATTTTTCCGTAGCGAGGTTATCAAATTTGATAGCCTGCAGCTCTGTGTTGAAACGTAGTCTTCAAATGACTTTATTTCTAAAATTATATGTCTTCTTCCTGGAACATCCTATACCTCTTATAACGATTGATTGACGTTGTTAATATCGCAACAAAATAAGTGGAAGCCGTTGAAATAGAATTGCATTTTCACTATTTCTAAAAATGCAATCCACGCATATTTATTACTTCCAGTGAAACAATTTTGTACCACTTCCAAAACCACCATAGTAAAATACTTAAAACATCCCAGAAAAAAAGTGGAAGCCATCCACAAAGAATCGTATTTTTACTACTTCTAAAAATGCAATCCACGCATATTTATCACTTCCAGCGAAACAGTTTTGAACCACTTCTAAAATCGAAATTTATGCTCCTAAGTGTTTGGTTTAAAGTGTTTGGGAAAACATTTATTTACCCTTCTTCATATGATGACCGATACGCTAAGTTAGTCGTTCAATTTGTAAAAATTACAATTTACAAATATTCAGAGATTAAATAAAGCGCTAAGAATATCCGTCCACAGTGCTGTGGATTGTAGACCACAATAGACCATAGTGAGTTTCAACAGAAAAAAAAATTAGGCGTCCTTCCAATTCAGTGACTGTCTATTGGATTTTTTTTTATAGTTAGTACCAAACACGGGAGACTTGCGGGCGTATTTTTCAAGAAACCGACTTTTATTACAAATAAAAATACAATATAAAAAAGGAATTCTTTTGAATAACAAAGATTTGTAGACGAAGATTTGAATTTTCATTACATCTATATCACTCTTGAATATATTCGTATAGGAAAGAATCATCATAAAATAGTGGTTCCCTCTTATGACAACCCTGTGTTAATTTCATTGGTAATTACGTAATGTTTCACCGCTTCCCATCACAAGTTGTGATGAATATTTGCTTCTTTGGATGCACTTTTTTGCTGGGATATTGTTACTGAAGGAAATCAAAGACACTATTTTTGATTTAAGCCACGCCCATGAGAAACGAGATATGAGCAATAAAAACTAATTTCATAATTGAAATCAGTGGAGCTCAAAGAACGAAGTTCTTCCTTCTTTATTAATTTTTTTTGGCGTGTCGGTAAATTGGTTTTAAATATTTTTTCTTTCTAATAATATTGTATCACTCCATTTTCATTCAAACAATTTCCTAACCCAATTTTTATACATTGCGAAGAATTGCATAATACCGCCGTCAATTTGGGTTTCTTTTCGGTACTATTTCGATACCTAACGATAATTTTATAAATAATAAAAATTAACTTTTTCAGCAATGAAGACAAAAAAAATAATAAATAGATCAATACATCTGCAATGTGGTTTAATTGGCGAACAATTGCAAGAGTATCTGTTACAAATTTGCATAAAAATAACCATTATCATAATTGGATCCATTATCGGTGATAATAATTTTTATTTATACGTTTAATCATAGATTTAGAAACATTCTTGAACCAATTTTGGCAACTCCTAATTCAAAATTTAGAACCGACGACGGATAACACGACGACGAACTATCCTGTAACGATAGCCATCATCAGCTAAATCTGTGGCAACCTCCACGGGAGCAGAGGCAGAAGTTTCAGAAGCAGGTGGAATGTAAGTACTAACAGGAGCTGGAGCAGAGGCAGCAGGAGGTATATACGAATTGGAGGGGGCAGAAGCAGCTGGAGGTATATAAGTGTTGGAGGGTGCAGAAGCAGCAGCGGCAACTTGAGATCTGACAGGAGCCGGATAATCATAGCCCAATTCAGAAACATCAGCCAAAGCGCAGGCAACCAAAGCCAAAATCAATAGAACAAATTTCTAATAAAACGAAATGTTGAATATTAATAATAATCCTTAGGAAATCAAGCCAGTAGAAATTTGAAGATATCGTCAGATAAGCTTACCATTGTGATTTATTGAATTTAAAATGTTAACTGGTAAAAGTGTAACAAATTCTGATATCGAACAGCAAGAGCAGCTTATCTATTTATATTAAAATCACCAAGCAAAACAGAAATGAAATTAGTTTAACTTGTCGGAAGTCATTTTTCTTTGATTGTACGTTGATAACTCCTTCATTAGCTGCCAATAAATCTTGGCCTGACATCTTCAACATCATCACACCTTTCACTTAATTGACGTTACTTTAATTTATATAACAAAAGTGCGTCTTATACGAAACATATTTAAATTAGAACATAATTTATTATTAATTAATTTGAAGATGACCTCGGACAATAACGATATTGGTGCGTTAGAGTTATAGGACGTATTTGGATTTTTTATTTTGACTATTAGTTTCTTTTAGTCTGATTTAATTTTTTAATTAGACTTTGTGAAAAAACGTTCGTTTGCGGTATCAGACTCTAATTGCCGAAGTGATGAATAGTTTTAAATATTCTTATTATTTTTCTGCAATTGTTGCAGTTTTTGCGATAAAAATATTTAGAAATGGAATACAAGAATACAAGAGTTAGTTAATTTTTAGGCAATAAGAAACAATTTTTTCATTTATATTATTTTCCCATACCTCATGAACACAGAAAGATTTTCATAAAGTAAAGCAAATACATTAGGAAATCAATGAAAATCCATTTATTGCTCTTTAGTCTAAAACTATAAAAATTTTATACAAATTTTGGTTACGGATATACAAACTTCAACACTGTAGTTGACAAAAAGGCAAATTTTCGGAAAAATAAAAAATTTGGTCGGTTTTTTTTTTGCAAAATTCATACGAGTACGAAAAATTCATCACAAATGCCTTTGAGTTGAGATCTATATGCTTTCAAAAAGATATATATATATCTATATATATAAAAATGAATCGTGGTTTGTTCCTATGCTTAAAAC
>JAHXMU010000715.1:164043-180261 GCA_019455685.1 Philornis downsi | reverse complement strand
ATTAAAGAATGTCCGTCCGCCCTCTAGCCACTTGAATTGAAAGTTTAAAGTTAAACATAAGAATATTTCATAGTCATGGACAGGTTCCATAGCCATGTACAGGTTTCATAGCCATGAACAGGTTCCATATATGGCAACCTTGGCCTAATAGAAAACACTTGGTCAGACAAACCCTGAACCTAACTCTAAAAAAACTGACAGTTTTAAGATCTTAAAAAAAAAAGAAAATGTATTCACTATCAATCCCATCGTAGCCATATGCGGGGTTCCTGTTGGGAAGGAATTGTTTATAATTTTTGATTAAATGAAAGAGAATAAGTCTTATATTGATAAATGTTGTATTTAAGGTCGGTAGTTATATGTGGAATATACCTATAATATCAGATAAATGCCCGCTTCTGTTAGCCTCACAAATGCGAGCCCTTTTGGGCACATTTTTCATTACATTCTCACACATTTCATGCGGTATTTCATTAATTTCAGCACGAATGTTTTGTTTGAGTTGCTCAAGCGTTTCCAGTTTGTTTGCATAAACCTTGCTTTTCAGATATCCTCAGAAAAAGAAGTCCGGAGCAGTCAAATCAGGCGACCGGGGCGGCCGATCAACATCACCATTTCTTGAAATAACTTGTTGTGGAAAGAGGTCTAGCAGTAATTGCATTGTGATCCTGGCTGTATGCGATGTGGCACCATCTTGTTGATACCACGTGTTAATCAAGCCCAATGCATGCAGTTATGGCGTTAAACTGTTTTCAATCATATCACGCTATCGTTCCCCATTGACAGTTACCGTTACGCCGTTTTCAGTTTCAAAGAAGTAAGGTGCAAAGATTCCTCCTGACCAAGTTTCACATCAGACTGTCACTTTTAATGGATGCAAAGGTGACTGATGAATAATTGGAGGGTTTTCCATTGCTCAGAACCAATTATTCCATTCAAATGAAAATTTGCCTCGTCACTCATTATGACTTTTTCATGAAAATCGGGACGATCTGTAACATTCTATTGGCATATGTATGGCGGCGTAAATGGTTTTGTGGAAGAAGCTCTTGTGTCAACTGAATCTTAAATAGAAACAATTGCAAATCCTTGTGCAAAATTGTGGCCAAAGTTGTTCTTTGAAGATCAAGCTCCTGAGCACGGCGTCGAATTGAGGTTGATGGATTGTTTTAAACACTTTCTTGAGGAGCAGTGTTGTTTTCAGCCGATCTTGTAGTACGTTGTGGTCTATGGTTGGCCCTATCAGCTACAGACTCTCTTCCCTCACTACACAATAAATAGTGCGTCTTGTTGTCACGTTGTTTCTTCCAGAAATGTCACGTAACTTTCTGATCGTCACAGTAATCGATGATTGATTTTGATAAAGTATTTTAACAATTAAAACACGTTGGTTTATCGAATATTTTTCCATAATAAATTTGCCACGTCTCTACTTCACGACTGCCAAATATGAACTGTCAAGACTAATGTTTATCAAAATGGCGGCAAAACAAAATAGTATACTTTCCCGACGGGCATCCTGTATTTACATCAGGACAACATGTGTTTTAACGTCACAGTATGATCCATTGTATATTTGCGAAATTGTAAACTTATGCCTTGCTTATTACTATTTTATATCACAAGTCCACAAATGTATTATCGTACTTATTTTAACATAAATATTTTAGATGTTTCGATTTCGGTGTTGGAAATCAATAAAAAAATATGTCGGTATTGCCACCTAGGAGAATTTTTCTTGCGAAAAAACATAGAACTGTCTGGTGAAAAAAATAATTTCAAACTTCACGACTATTTTTCTATATGGAGTTTTGCCGAAAAGCAAGCACAGTACCAGCCTTAAGTAGGTGTACTATCCTGTACACATGAATTACAGGTGTCACAAGTTGGCTTCAGTTCATTAGGAAAAAAATCGGCGTATGAGGACTGAATCCCTAATGGATGCAATTGATACTTAGGCTATTATTTTTACAATATTATAATGTGTTCATTAACTAGAAGCAATATACTCGTACCTCCATATAAAGGAGGAAGGAGGAAATAAAGCAAATCCTATTTATGGTTGTGATTATTGAGTGATGCAAAGAAATAAAAATTTTCGCTGGAGAAACCGAGAGACTCCTAAAGAGAGGCCGCTTGTAACCACAATTTGCTCCTATAAGGATTAGTCCACTTTACCTTCTTTTTTGGAATTTTTCACATTTCTTTTTCAATTTAGTGGTTAAGAATAAGCATTTTAAGTCATATCCATTCGTACATTGATAAACGATATACACAGTTTTGGATTTGGTTACTGAAAAGTACTAAAACTTGAGATTCAATTTTCTGGAAAATTGCGGTATTTCAACATTCTAGCCATTATTCATTGAGAGATTTAAAAACCAATCACGATAACTAAAAGAAAGTGTAATTTATTTCTCACGTTAACAAAAATTCTTAGCGATTATGACAAAATTAACTTTAACAAATCCTCACTACTGTATTTAGAAACGACGACGGATAACACGGCGACGGACAGTTTTGTAGCGGTAACCATCATCATGTAAATTTGTGGCAACTTCGGCGGGAGCAGAGGCAGCAGCAGCTGCAGGTGGGATATAGGTATTAACAGGGGCTGGAGCGGATTCAGCTGGAGGAATATAAGCGTTAACAGGGGCTGGAGCGGACGCAGCTGGGGGTATATAAGCATTAGTGGGAGCTGAAGCGGCAGGAGCTACATAAGAGCTGACAGGAGCAGAAGGAGCTGGATAATCATAACCCAATTCTGAAACGTCGGCCCACGCGCAGGCTACCAAAGCCAGTAAAACAATTACGAATTTCTAAAGAAGTATAATTTGATGTAACAAAACTAATAATTAAGGAAAATGTGCTTATAGGAATTATGTGTCCTAACTAATAGTCGCACTTACCATTGTGAGTTGAGTTGAGTTTAAATTGCCAACTTGATTAGAGTTGAATAAGCTATGATATCAACCAGTGAGATGACGTTAAGTATTTATACTTTGCTGTGTCTTTAGCGTTTTCAAAGAATGTCACAAATCCAATTAATTTAACCTGTCGGAAGTAATTTTTCTTTAGTTTTAGGTAGATGATATCTATAGTCGATCACCTACAATAACGCAATAAGTCGTTGTCATCTTCTTTTCTGTCTCCATCCCCTTCACTTAATGAAAAATGTCATCTTCTTTTCTGTCTCCATTCCCTTCACTTAATGAAAAATATTTTATTTATTGTCAATAAAATATTTCTTATGCACATTTAAATGAGTGTGCGAGTGCATAAAATTGTTGGCTAACTCATCCACTGGCAGTCACTCTGTTTCCGTGCATTCTACTTGTGATATTAAGTGTGTGCAGTAGTTAACGATATTAAGAAAAAAAAAATTAAAATCTAAAGTGTTCTATGGTGTTTGTACCAGGATCATAATTGAAGCGGGAATTAACAAACGGAATTTTTGAGAAGTCACAAAATATGTTTATGTTGTCAACAAAAATGTATGCACAAATTCAACTGAAAGTTATAAAAGCAACATTTAGCAAAACCCAACTTTTTTAAAACATAAAAACTTAACAAACGTATGCAACTACGGAAGTATTATAATAAAACTGTGCACCCTGTTTTTATTTAATAATCCTTGGTTCGTATTAAAGGACGTACCATTTCAGGGTACGAGTATTAGTAGAAATATGGTTACCAAAGGAACAGGAGGTAAAAGCAGAAAGACATGGTAGCCAGTGCAGGATTGGGCAATCAATCGTTCAAAGGTAAGCTTATAAACCTTCCTTCATGGTGGTTCACTGTGTCATGGATGGCGTGCTAGTCATACGTAAGATAAATTTGCGCGACAGAATCATTGTTCTGTCATATGCAAGAAAAAGTTATAGAGTTAGCTCGTTTTCCAAAGAAATGTACGCTGAAATATATTTTTAATATATTTCAATAACCGCGAGCGTAATTACTTGAATTAGAATGATTCCTTCTCGATCAAATACAATTTTCTTAGAGGTATGTACAGTTTTTATATGGGTAGTTTTTCCACTATGTCGATGTATATATATGTATACACGGGCGGTCCCAAAACTAGCCAACCTAACAAAGAAAACACAAAAAAGGGTGAAGTGATGGACCCATGTTTCATCCATGGTTATAATTTGACACAAAAATTTGCCTGCAGTGGAATATAGCATAACAAGCACTCTATTGAAACATCTTCACGATGCTCTTTTTACTCTATTGACGGGAAGTACGGCACCCAGTTTTCTCAGCTTCAAATCTGCGGCCAATATACAATATATAGTAATTTTTGAAATTCCTATCACTTCAGCTAGTTCAGGCACCTTCACCGAAGATCATCCAATAACATATTGTGAATTTTCTTAACCATGCCTGGCGTGGACACCTCAGTTCGTCGACCACTACGGTTTACAAATTTAAAATAATTTTTTTCAAACCATCTATACGTCACACAGTGGGATTGCTTCATACATTTTTGTGCAATAAATATAAGGAGTTGTCGTAGAGTCTTGAAATTCGGCATAGAGCGTTTTATGACATAGAGTAGCAAAAATGTAAAGTTTCATCCAAATCGACCACGCCCATCGGCCACCGCCCATACAACTAAAAATGAAATTTTCGTATACATTTTTTTCTGCTAGGTAGAAATTCTTGTAACTTGGCATGGATCATCTGTACTACGGAAACAAAAATTTTGGAAAGTTTCATCCAAATCGGCCACGCCCACCGCCCACCGCCCACCGCCCATACAACTAAAAATGAAATTTTCGTATAAATTTTATTCTGTTACGTAGAAATTTACTACGGAAACAAAAATTTTGGAAAGTTTCATCCAAATCGGCCACGCCCATCGCCTGTATTACTCAGAAAAAATAACCATTTCACCCACTACCCGCCTGACTTTTTTTCTGTAAAAATATTTAGTAGGATTGCCTAAAATAAAATAATTAGTTACATGTGTAAGGAAACTTATTTGCTTATTCATCTATCTATCTATTTCTTTTACAATATCATCTAATTCCAAATGTTGTTTACGAGGTTGACGCCTTATTTTACTAAGAAAAGGATCTGATGACACCAAGAGACGGTTGAAAACATCAGAGGTAGTTGTCATTCTATTGCATTTTCTTGAAAACATCAGTCTATATTTTCTATAATCCTTGTTGCGCGCTTCTTCTGCCTCTTCGGATAGCATACCAATAGGAAGAGTAGCTGCATCGATAATTTCTTTTCCATTCATTAATATTTTGTGCACAGTTGCTGGCATATAATACCGCGTGTAATTTTTAAACTTTGAAGAATTAATATTTCGGCCACATGTGATTATATGTAATATTATGCGAAACCTATCAATTAATTCCTCTTCAACTTCAGTTATGTCAGCTACAAGTGACGGATTGGAAAAAAAACGTCTTGAGGTGTTGCCGTCGTTGGAGGTCCCAGTGCCTTGCTGAACCTCATCAACACCTAAATGCATATGGTCTTTAAATGCGTTGTGAATTCGGATTTTGTTTTCTTGTTTCATAGCCTTATGTTCGTCTTCGAGCGCCGACCATATGCACAATGTACGTGTTTTGTCTTTATTTCTTTGCTTAATTTGTAGCGTAATTTCTTGCGACTTTTTTTCATAAAATTTATAACTTTGTTCAGCGGTATAAAATATTATAAGGATTTTTTTTCTAGAAATCGCAATAATATACTCCCTTCCTTCATTTTATTGCAGTCAGAGCATGGAGGTCGCCGGAGCTAACCTTTTTTTCATCCAAGGAAAATTTAGAACACTGAAATTTCAAGGGCTTTTTTTTAAATTTAAATAGTTTCGAAACTATTTATGCTATCCAGTTGTCTTTTTTTCTTAAAGAATCACAAAACACATATTTTTTGGAACATCATGACATAAAATAGTTAAACGAACAACAAATACGCATATACAGGCCCTCAAGTTGCATTAAAATCTTAGTCGTTTTGCGTTTTACTTCTCCCAAGCATTTTTAAGTAATTATTTTGCGATAAAAAATTATTTTTTTTCAAAAAAGCAATGATGAATTTCTCTTAACTAAACAATTCCGTACAAAATTGCATCATTACATTTTTAATATTTTACAGTCGAAAAATAGACTTTTTGCACTTAGAATCTCACTATGCGTCATGGAGACTAGTTTTGGTACCGCCTTCGTACATACATATATATAGAATATATATGTAGAATTTTGGCGTAAATGATGGACTTGACTGACTGAATAATCTATTGTAGCCCAGACAAAGAGCTAAAACCAGAATTTTGAAAATGGGGGTTTACATTCTTCTAGCATTATGGGGGCTTATAAAAGAACAGCTAAAACCAGAATCTCGAAAATGAAGGCGTACATTATTTTAGTTTTATGGGGGCAAAGGATTATTCGAAATTCATTAAACATAAAATCCTGCTTCACAAATGTATTCAGTCCCTATAATGATTAACAAAGAAAGAGCTAAAACCTGAATCTCGAAAATGAAGGTATACATTCTACTAACATTATAGGGACATACAAAGGATTATTCGAAATCCATTAAAGATAGAACCCTGGTTATGGAAGCATACAAAGGAAGAGCTAAAACCAAAATCTCGAAAATGGAGGTGTACATTATTCTAGCATTATAGGGGCATATAAAGGATTATTCGAAATTTATTAAAGACAAAATCCTGCACCATAAATGTGTTCAGCCCCTATAATGATTATGGGGGCATACAAAGAAAGAGCTAAAACCAGAATCTCGAAAATGAAGGTATACATTCTGCTAACATTATGGGGACATACAAAGCATTATTCGCAATCCATTAAAGATAGAATCCTGCACCATAAATATATTCAGTCCTTTTAATGGCTACAAGATATTTGGTACCAATGCCCATTTCAAGGTAATAAAGTTAGAATATCGAAAATTGGTATTCATGTTCCCCCTACATAGTAGGCGCTCAAAAAGATGTGATTTTTGGAAATTTGTGATTTTAAGGTTAAAACCAGGACGAAAAGGGGCGAATCTCGTACCGTTTCACGCCTAATACTATTAAGGCTTGACATCAATAGTTTTAGGGTGTAAAATATGGTGAATATACACGAAAATAACTAAAATAATTAATGACGTCCATTATTATGCAGCTAAGCAGCGCCTCAAAAATTGATTTTTCGAAACAAAATTGATGCCATCACTTAAAATAAAAGTCTGAACCAGAAGTCTTCAAGATTATGATGCAAAATGTAGATACGTTGTAAGAAGAGGTGGCATGAAGTTTGTAACTTCTAAGGTCATAGCTGAGACTAAATAACGTAGAATTAGGTTTATGTACTCCTCTTAAAATGTAGTCGCACTGCAAATGGAAATTTTCCAAAAATTCATACTTTTAAGGAGTACAACAAGAAGAAAGAAGATAAAAATGGAGCTATCACAAACAATAACAATATTGGAAAGCTAAAATCATAAAATTATTTTTGTACATTTTTGCTATAGCGTAAGTTGGCGATAAAAAAAATTGTTGATATTATAAATTAAACAATCTGTTTGTTAAACAAACACTTTATTTAATATTTAATTCAAGAATACAATCTTTATCAAATAACTAAACAATCATTAATGTTTATTAAACAAACACTTTTATCAATATTTAATTCAAGAATACAACCTTTATTAAACGCTGTCCGCGTTTTTTATATTCCCACTATGTGGGCTTGAGTGTTAATTCCAACTGAACTACTTTTTAATTCCTAAGAACTTCACAACTTCGTTCCGAAACAATTGCAAGCAAAATTATAAAGTGATTTATGGCTGTCAGCGAAAGACGAGTTCACATTTCATGTGAACGGATATTCAAATAAAAACTGGTAGCAAGGTAGCGTCTGCTACGAATTTCATATTTTAAAATTAATAATTTTTGTTGCGCAAGCAGCGCTTATTTTAAACAAAAATGTTTCGAGTTTCATATTTCAGTTAAACAGAATGACAAATAAAATGCAAGCTGCTTCAGGCAGCAAAACAGGAAAAAAGAAAATAAATACGGTACCGTCATCTATAACAAACGTGCAAATCCTGATTCATGTTATTACGATAATGCATTAAGATTACAGCATGAGCTCGCAATAAAAAATAGTTTTTCGAAATTCAAACTTTTAGAGAATAAAATAGAGTAAAAACTATATTAACGTTACCTAGATAATGTTACTACTACTTAAATTAAAATCGTCAGTGTACAATACTCTTAAGACAGGTAATAATAAGAGGCGCAATTAAATCCAGATTTTTAAGGTATAAATTAGGAAAAGAAAAGTATAAAAATGGCAATAAAAGACTCGCGATACAAAAGAGATTTTCTTTAAAACTTGTACAGTTAGAGAAGAAAATAGAAGAAAGGAAGGGGCAAAAATGGCACCATCCCCAGCCACTAAAGGCGTTACTGAAACAGAAAACGTAGAACAAAAGAGGTACTACTACCTGCCACTAAACGCGGAAGTTGAAAGCTCAGAATTAAAATGTGTGTTCCTTTTAATGCAGAGTAGCGCGATGGAGGGGAGAGTTATTGGGAAATTCGTACTTAACATATTTATAAGGAGGAAAAAGAACAAGAATTGTACATCTACCTGAACAAAAAACAATCAGGAATTTGGTGGCGTTTCTTTATCTACCGGCATATTTTTTTTATTTTTTATTTTTTTTTTATGTTGTAATCCAAACCCGCTTACGCCCAAATTGATTACACAGACCAACATTCTGCGACAAAAGTTTGACATTTCACAATTCAATTTTTAAAAATTTTTCACAGTTATATAATTCAATATTTGAAAGGTCTCAGTCCAACTAATATTAAAACTGAGCCCGATTCTACCTAGGGGTAATCTGCTTCTTCGTTTACGACTGTTAAATGTTGGGTAGTAGAGTTTAAACTAGGCCGCCAAGACGAACATCGTAGTGGTCGACCAATTGAGGTGTCCACGCCAGACACGATTAAGAACATTCACAAAACAGTATTGGATAATGGCTGGCTAAAGGTGCGCGATCTAGCTGAAATTATAGGCATTTCAAAAAGTGCTAGACATCGCATATTGCCTGAAAATTTGAAGATGAGAAAGCTGAGCGAGAGATGGGTGCCGCGCTTGCTTTCAATAGAGCAAAAACTGCACCGTGAAGATGTTTCACTAGACTGTTTGGCGATGTTTCAAACAATAAAGGCGAATTTTTATGTCGATTTATTTTACAATTCAATTTTTAAAAAGTTGTAATAATGATTATAAAATTAATAATAATAATAATAGTAATGATAGCACGAGTTATTTATTTGTCGGTTTCAAAAGTAAAGTGCAACAAAAAAACACATAAGGCAATGATTTCGATAAAACTTTTATTTCATTATAATGCTTGGACCTTGTCATTATGTACAAAATACAACGTCTCTGCCGCCTCTGGATTGGTTGCAGCAGTGGATCCTTTTTGAGAAAGTTTTCAGCAAAATACGGCCCAATGACACCACCAAACCATAATGCGCACCAAACAGTCACTTTTTCCCGATGCAATGGCTTTTCCACAATCACTTCACACCCTTCACTAAATAAATAACACTTCACATGACAGGTATCTAACAGCTGTCAGCATTGCCAGACCGGCAATTTAGAAACCACTAAATATATATGTATACATACTTATATATAATATATAACCCTTATATACGCTACTACTATACGCTACTATGATTCTATGAGTGAACAAGTGGAAGGATTGAAAATGTCATTCTCTTTTACGTAATATTAAGAAGTTGCTGTACCAACCAAAGGAATATTAAACTGAAGTATTTTTAGAATATTTTTCAATAACCATATCCACAATATGAATGATGCCATCAAGAAAATATGTGAATTCGAATAGTTTCTTCTCGTATTTTTCAATTCCTTTCTCGAATAATTGTTACGTATATATGGAAAAATGTAACCTTTACAGCTATAAATTTACGCGTGATGAAATTTTCACACGCAATGTTTTCATATCTAATATACGAACTTATTTTTTCGGCGAATAAACAATTATTTTTTTGGTATTTTTCAATAATCACATCCACATGTGGGACAATATCTTATCGGCTACTGTCTTACATTCCATTTATTTAACAAATTAGTGGTTGACACTTTAGAATAATTCTGAAAAAGATACTTTTTTAAAGGAAGTAGTTGCATGAGCAAATTTTTGCCTAAACAAATTCCCTTGTATGTCATAAATGAGACATGGGAGAGGTTCTCACATTTGGGTGAGTTTACACGCATTTTATTTTTAGACTCACTCAACGGGACCTACGGTATAACGGCAATTCCAAACACCACAGTTTCCGAAGTATTTACAAGACTTACGGATTACTCTATTATTCGAAGTTTTTGTCAGACACATCGAGGTAATCACCGCTTAAATAATAATAGGTGGTTGTAAGCGGGGTTAAACCTGCGATCATGCGAACGATAGTCGGGTGTACTAAGCATTGCGCCACGGTCGGTCACAATTTTTACATACTGTCTCACTTGTGATGCCTCGAAGCCATAGTCTCGTGGACAATGTACTGAAACATGTCTAATTAAGTGGTCGTGTCGAAAAAGAGGACTTCTCATTCATAATATGTACATATATAATTTGCTGTATTATCAGGAAAAAATTAATTTAATTAATTTTTCGACTACTTCGTTTAAATTCACAATAGTTATTCAAAAAAATATAGGAATTGGGATGGATCTTTACCGTTTCTGCCTATTATCATTACATGACACTAATTTCCGAATGATGATATTGTAGAAGAAAGGCCGATAATGTTCAATACTCTACAGATGTTTTCTGAATAGTCGAAAGCGTCCCCATTTAATACGAAAAATGTTGACTTAGCTGATTCCTCCAGTACCTACAGTTAGGCCGGTTTCTTAAACAAATTATTGAGCGGTGATGATTCGTTACAGATAAGTATTTTTAGTTGCTATAAATGGTATGGCCAGTAGTTTGAAAAAAAAAATTATTTTGGTGAAAAGTGGCAACCATATAAAACATAAGTTTTAAGTTTCAAGGTTTCAAAGTTTAAGTTTAGTATTTTTTTTTTTCAGCCATCAAAAGTAAATGATCTCAGTGAATTTGTAAACACGGAAAAAATTGGTCACCGTTATGTAATTCAATATTTGAAAAGTCTCAGTCCAACTAATGTTAAAACTGAGCACGATTCTACTCAGGGGTAGTCTGACGAACACCGCAGTGGTCGATCAATTGAGGTGTTTACGCCAGACACGATTAAGAAAGAAATTCACAAAACGGTATTGGATGATGGCTGGCTGAAGGTGCGTGAGCAAGGTAAAATTATAGGCATTTCAAAAAGTGCTATACGTCGTATATTGTCTGAAAATTTGAAAATTAACTTAGAAAATTAGAAAAAAAGCTGTGCGAGCGATGGGTGCCGCGCTTACTTTCAAAAGAGCGAAAACAGCATCTTGAAGATGTTTCAGTAGAGTGTTTGGTGATGTTTCACCGCAATAAAGGCGCATTTTTGCGTCGATTTATAACCATGGATAAAACATGGGTCCACTACTTCACACCTGAGACAAAGGAACAGTCAAAGCAGTGGACTGAAATGGGACAATCGTGTACAAAGAAGGCAAAGTCATGGCGTCTGGTTTTTGAGAAGCCCATGGAATTACTTTTATTGATTATCTTCAGATGCCATGATGGAAAAACCAACAACGACGACTATTATGCTATTTTATTGCAACCTTTAGGTAATGAAATTATTGGAAAAGACCGCATTTGGCGAAAAAGAAAGTGTTGTTTTATCAAAACAATGCTCCAGTTCACACATCCACTATTGCGATGGCCAAAATTAATGAATTAAAGTTCGAATGGCTTCATCACGCACTTTATTCGCCAGATTTAGCTTTCCCGGACTATTTTATATTTTCGAATTTGAAAAAATGGCTCGATGGTAAAAGATTTGCCGACAACAGTGAAGAGGTGGAGTCTGCGATTGGTGGCTATTTTAAGAAGTTTGACAGTTCTTACTTTAAACAGAGTACAGAAGCTATTGTATACCACTGGAAAAGTGTAACGATCTAAAATGAGATTATGTTAAAAAATAAAGAAAATTTTACCAAGCTGTTTGGTGTCTTCTTTGTTAGGTCTTTTTCAGACCTCCTTCGCATGTATGAATTTAGTGCTGAAAATACATAAAAACAAATTTGTCGCACCTTGAGCATTGGCATATTTCTTTATTTGATATAGTGGCGCATAATAGCTTTATGTGTAGCAACTCAAAATTTGACGTCAAAGACTACAATAAAAAATCTGATGAATTTTATGCTCCCTAACATTTGCTAATTTAGCAATATTTTCATATTAATGCTATTACATTCATTAATCATTTACTTCGTTTTGTTTTGCTTTCGTCTCGTTTTTATTTCCTTTAAGCATTGTAAACATGATTTACGAGAATTCAAAACTAAAATCAAAACTGACTAAAGCTAAAAGCTTTAATTTTGGACATAACTTAAATGTAGTGAAAGAGATGTGTATGGGTGTATATGTGTGCGTGTGTGTCTAAAGACAAAAACATCAATAATTTTAACTTCAAAATGAGTGTAGTTGTTTTGTCATCCGAGCCGCCCATAGGTCATCTAATAGTTATATTAAATAATTTGTATTTATTTGTAATTCATTATGTAACACAAAAGCCTTTTGGTCGACACAATATATTACATATTCCATAATAATAATCTGAACAGATTCATTATTCGCGATACTTAAACATAAATCTAATATATTAATATACAGGGTGTCCGTCGGGAAGATATACTACTTTGTTTGTTTATATTTTTTGATTAAATGAAAGAGAATGGATCTTATATTGATAAATGTTTTATTTAATATCGGCAATTATGTGTGGAATCCAATATCAGATAAATCCCCGACTCTGTTAACCTCAAAAATGCGAGCCCTTTTGAGCACATTTTTCATTACATTCTCACACATTTCACGCGGTATTTCATTAATGTCATCACGAATATTTTGTTTGAGTTGCTCAAGCGTTTCTGGTTTGTTTGCACAAACCTTGCTTTTCAAGATATCCCCACAAAAAGAAGTCAGAAGCAGTCAAATCAGGCGGCCGTGGAGGCCAATCAACATCACCATTTCTTGAAATAACTTGTTGTGGAAAGAGGTCTCGCAGTAATTCCATTGCGATCCTGGCTGTATGCAATGTGGCACCGTCTTGTTGATACAAAGGTTAATCAAGCCCAAAGCATGCAATTGCGGCGTTTAAAAGTTTTCAATCATATCGCGATGTTGCTCCCCATTGACAGTTACCGTTGCGCCGTTTTAAGCATCAAAGAAGTAAGGTGCAAAGATTTCTCCTGACCAAATTTCATACCAGACTGTCACTTTTAATGGATTCAAAGGTGACTGATGAATAATTTGAGGGTTTTCCATTGCCCAGAACCGACTATTCTGTTTATTCACATATCCATTCAAATGAAAATTTGCCTCGTCACTCATTATGATTTTTTCATGAAAATCGGGGTTGTCATGGGCGAGCTGTAACATCCTGTTGGCATATGTACGGCGGCGTAAATGGTCTTGTGGAAAAAGCTCTTGTGTCAACTGAATCTTAAATGGAAACAAATACAAATCCTTGTGCAAAATTGTGGCCAAAGTTGTTCTTTGAAGACCAAGCTCCTGACCACGGCTTTGAACTTAGGTTGATGGATTGTTTTGAACACTTTCTTGAACAGCAGCAATGTTTTCAGTCGATCTTGCAGTACGTTGTGGTCCATGTTTAGCCCTATCAGCTACAGACCCTCTTCCTTCGAAATCATTCACTACACGATGAATAGTTCGTCTTGTTGGCACGTTGTTTCTCCGAAAAATTTAACGTAACTTTCTCATCGCCACAGTAATCGATGATAGATTTTGATAAAATGTTTTAAATATTAAAACACGTTAGTTTAGTGAATATTTTTCCATAATAAATTTGCCACGTCTCTACTTCACGACTGCCAAATATAAATTATCAAGACTAATATTTACCAAAATGGCAGCAAAACAAAGTAGTATGCCTTCCCGACGGACACCCTGTACTATATCCGTATAAATGTATGTATGTACTACATAAAAATGATATTTTTGTATGGAAATTATACTTTTATATGAGGAAAATTTACTTTTCCTTACTAAAGGAGTACTTTTATTTATAACTCAATTAGTTTCATTATAATGTAATTTAATTTTAATTTGTTAAGCAAGAATTATTGTGGAATTAAGGGTCTATTTATGATAGATCCTCACGCAATTTTTTTAAATACATTTTTATTTCCTTTGATTGGAAATTCTAACTGTTGAAGAATTAAAGGCAGGGTTATCGATACAAAACAATAACTTCCCGATGGACTCCTTTTACTTGCTTTTTTATGATAATTTACTTATGATAATTTAAGGTAAAACTGTTAGAAAAATACTAACAAAGAATGTCAGTAATGTCAGCGTGCCTGTAAGGGCAAGTTTTATCCCATTTGTGACATCTCTCTGTAGTGGGGCGGATAATGTATCCATTCAAACTAGGTTATGTGTAATTTTCCTGAATTTCCATCCAGAATCGTATTTATAGTTATTTTCAGCAACTAAGCTCACAATTCGAGTCGATTATAAGAGTACTAAAGTTGAAATGGATCTTCACCACACCTATCTATTTTCCGTTTCACTAAAAACAACTAATTTCAGATTTAATTTGTGGTTCAGTAAAATAACAGGCACAGGATAACATCAGGTGTATCAAATATTTCTTACAGAGAAAGTGTCACTTAAAGATTTTGAGATTTAAGATTAACTTTACTTGACCGCACATGTAGCAATGTAGCAATTTAAAAGCAACATTTTGAAAATTTGGAATAATTTAGGAAACAACAACAACAAATTTAGGAACAACCGCATTTTGAAATTTTTGACATGATTTGAAGTTATTTGCACAATTCTAATTAACGAAAAAACGACAAATTTTTTGAAAGATATGGTGAAAAGTACCATTTTTTCTGGGAATTTATATGGACAACTTATATGGACAAGTTTTTTCAGCGTTTTGAAAATTTGGAATAATTTGTGCTACAACTATCATATTTTGGAAATTTCGAATGCTTTGAGGAGATTTGTGTGATTTTAGTTAATGAATAAACGATAAGTTGTTTAAAATATAGTGAAAATTAAAATTTTTTAGTGAATTTATATGGACAAGTTTTCTCTGCGTTTTGAAAATTTGGAATAATTTGTGCTACAACTGTCATATTTTGAAAAATTTGAAATCTTTGAGAAGATTTGTACGATTTTAATTATTGAACAAAAGATACGTTGTTTAAAATATGGTGAAAATTAATATTTTTTCAGGGAATTTAGAACTTATATGACAAATTTTTTTACCCTTTGTAAAATTTGGAATAATTTGTAGAACAACTGTCATATTTTGGAAATTTCGAATGCTTTAGGAAAATTTGTATGATTTTAATTAACGATTGAACAATAAATTGTTCAAAATATGGTGAAGATTAACATTTTTTCTGGGAATTTAGTATTTATAAGACAAATTTTTTTACCATTTGGAAAATTTGGAATAATTTGTAGAACAACTGTCGTATTCTGAAAATTTCGAATTCTGGAAGGTTTCTATGATTTTAATTAAAGAAGAAACGATAAATTGTTTTAAATATGGAAAAAATTATCCATCTACCAGGGAAATTGGTTCTTTTATAGACAACTTTTTTTCACTGGGCCGATTCTTCTGTTCTGGACAAGTGTATGGAAAATATTACTTTTCCGAATAAAACTCCAACTTCTCTATATCAAAAAATTTAGAAAAATATAAACGAACCCAAACATGATTGTTTTCGTCTCGTTAAAATAATTAAAATAACTAATTATGCCAAAAGCATCCATATTTTTTTATTCGATTTTATATTGTTTTGTTTTATTAAGGGCTTATAATAATATATAAAGGGTGTCTCAACAAGAACGCAAGATTTAAAATGGGCGCCATTCGAAGTGTCATTGTTTGATATTCGAACAATTGTTATTGTTTGCTAGTAGAAGGTACGAGGTTAGTAAAAATGGAGCGCTACACGAATGAACAACGCATTCTCGTTGTGAAATTGTTTTACCAAAATGGTGAAAGTTTTGCGGCTACAG
>JAHXMU010000715.1:141737-164033 GCA_019455685.1 Philornis downsi | reverse complement strand
CGCTCCAAAAGAGTCAACTGTAAAGAGATTAATGGATAAATTTGCCAAAACTGGGTCTGTTAGTGATGTAAAGACAACAATGCGCCTTCGACCAGGTTGAGCGACCGAAAATGTCGCAGCTGTACGTGATGATGTCGCTCAAACTCCATCTACCTCAATTCGACACCGAGCTCAGCAAGTTGGTGTCTCCAAATCCACTATGCAGCGAATTTTTAAGAAAGATTTGCATCTTCATGCATACAAAGTTCAATTGACTCAGGAACTGAAGCCTTCTGACCATGGACAGCGACGGGAGTTCGTTAATTGGGTATTGGAGAGACAACATAAAAAAGCTGGTTTTGTAAAATCATCTTCAGTGACGAGGCCCATTTCCATCTTGATGGCTTCGCCAGTAGGCAGAATTGTTGCATTTGGGGTGAGGAAAATCCTCGAGTGATTCACGAGAAGCAAATGCATCCTCAACGTGCCACTGTGTGATATGGATTTTGGGCTGGAGGAACCATTGGACCTTTTTTTTTTGAAATTGAGGCATGTCAAGCGCAAACAGTCAATGGTGCTCGGTATCGTGAAATGATAACCAGTTTTTTCGTGCCTAGAATTGAAGAAGTGAATGTGGAGGGCATGTGGTTTCAACAAGACGGCGTCACACGCCATACAGCCAGAGAAACAATTCATTTGCTGAATCAGTCATTTAAATCGTCAATATAAACAAGATGTACTAAATCTCATAAGTAGATTAAATACAGTTTTTAAAGATTTATTCAATGCCGATTGTAGAGCTTTGCGCTTACATGCATACACGAAAGGAAGAGAGTATATCAGAGACTGATATAGCATTAGCTTTAGCTTTAAATTTAATTTGTTCTTAAATTTGTGCAAAATTCCAGATCTTGAGGATATTTTGGACTTTAAGCCCATGATGTGTTTATCCCACGACAGATTATAGTTAAGACACACTCCTAAATAACGCACGCTTTCTAATTCTTTTATCACATTTTAATTTCCGAATGATTGATTTAGCTCTATTACGGTACTTGCGGTGAACTTTTCGTCTTTTTTCTATACGATATCGAAGATAATCCTTATAAATCAAATCTCCCAATGATTTGGCCAGAATAATTTCAAGTGAATTCCTATAGTTATGATCACAAGAACACAATTTCCTTTGTCTAATCGGAACATATTAAAATAAATTCTCAATAAGAGAAAAAATAATAATACATTGATCATCAACGTTAGAGTTGTTAGCAATTAAAGTTTCGTCAAATTCTGGCAAAAAACTATTGAAATCACGGCATTCAAAAATTTCTTCAATATGTTGAATGGTAATTCTAAGAGATGCAAATATTACGGCATGATGGGATATAGAAGGATATTGAACCTGACTAGAAAAAGAATGCATAGAACTATCACTTACCAATATGAAATCTATTATAGAAGTTGACCCGTGTACTGCATCGAAATGGGTTGGTATAGAATTATGTATTACAGACAGATTAAACCTAGAACACTAACAACGGGGTAAACTAGCTTTGGAAACGTTAACAAATTACAATTGAAATCATCAACGATAATAATATTGGAATAGTTAGCAAATAAATCATGATGAAATTTCTTAAAAGTCGATAAATCTCCAGGAGGAGGTAAATATACCACACCGAAAAGAACTTTGGAGTCACCAGACTCAATCTCTATTAAAAGTAACGCACATTTACCTACTACAGAGGGTTTTAAACACAATTTTATGTTTACACTTGCACGAAACATATATTCCAACACCTCCACCCCTAACATACCTTCGATCATTCCTGCAAAACTTATAGCCAGGAATCTCAAGAGCCAGTCTAGACACTTCAGACTAGAGCCAGGTCTCTGAAATTCCTACCACGTCAAGTAACGAATTGCACAAAACAGATTTTAGCTCATCAATCTTAATATATGGTGATTTTTTAAGATTTAAGCTTTTCAGGTTGGCAACACTAGTTGGTAATGGCGTCCAAACGTCATCTGTCAAAGTGAAAAGTGTACAGTACACTCTGCCATTTCATCATGGAAAGACTAACAAAAGAGCAACAATTTTTTATTAAAATTCGCTCAATGAAAATCCGATATTTTATCGAAAAATTGTGTTCAGCAATAAGGCTCATTTATTGCTGAACAGATACGTACACAAGCAAAACTGTCACATCTGGAGTGATGAACAGCCACATGTCATACGTGTATTACTGATGCATCCTGAAAAAACGACGGTCTGGTGGCATCATCTGTCCACTTTTCTTCAAAGACAGCCGTGGAAGAAACGTTACCGTCTACGGCGAACGACATGGAGTCATGATGCGCGGTTTTTTTTTGTCTCAATTGGCTGAGTTGAACCTGGTTGACATGTGGTTTCGTCAGGACGGTGCAACATATATGATGCAATGATGATGTATATGATGCAAATTTGAGCGCTTTATTCGATTTTTAAATAAACTACGATTAAAAAATGACCCTTTATTATTGAACAAAGGCCGAATACTTTGACTAATTAAATGTCCAATATTAAGTTGGTGTTCATATGAACGCAAGACAGGTTTTAACATAGAATTGTTACTGATAACAGAACCAATATTTTCATAAAAAGACATCAAAGTTAATTATGGTGGGGAATCAAACAACAAATAAAAATGTGAAGATGTTTACAAAATCAAAAATATCTATCATACTCATTTTTTTAACCAAACAGCTATTCATTAGCAATAAATGAGATCAAAGTTATGATTACACCAAAAGTAATTAGCCAAAAAATATGTTTATGGTAGAAATTTAACAAAAATATTAAAGGCAAAAAAAATTGAAATAAAAAAAGAAGAAGAAGAAGGAATTAGCTCTGCATAGCAGAATTTCCACTAAGTAATGTAGTGCATTTAATGGCATCATAGATAACGTCCCTGCCATCCAGCAGATTGAGCTTAACCCTTAATTTATAATCCACAATTTTCACTTGTTTTATCATATTATTTTTCTTCTCCTTTCACTATTTTGGAAGATTTATAGCATTGTTTAAGTTTTTGTTTTATAATTTTAAAATCTTTTGTTTGTGTGACGATTTATGGTTTATTTATATCGACGATTTTATGCAGCCACTTACATGAATAGGCCGATTTACGATATGAACACAGATGTAATAGAAGCAGATATTAATCCGGCAGTTATATCATCTGGTGGGGTGATACATATTTATTTGAAAACAAATACAAAAACTCTCGATTTGGTTATTCAACTATAAAAACCCGTTCGAATTTAATAAATACGCAGTTTAATGATTTACTAAGCAAACTCAAAATGTTTTGGATTATTTGATAATGAAATTTAAATTATTAACAGGAAAACAATTTAACAATATATTCTGAATTTAAACAAAATTAAACGTAAAGAAAAATATTTTGAATCATTACATACAGAATTGTGTTGAAAGTGGAAAACTCCTGATTAATCTCCATAATATTGAATTTCTCAACTTGGACTCTGTTGTTTATTTTATAAAAAAATTAAACTTTTTATCCGTCAATGAGGTAGTAACAAAATTAATAAACAATTAGATCACGTTATGGCCTGTTACCTCGTCTGAAATATCTTAATAGGAGCCGACTATTCAGAGTTTCAACTTCTTTTAAGTTAACGAGAATCACATTATCAACTTTTGAGTCCTACCATTCATCATTATGTATGCAAATACTGTTTGCTCTAATAAATCTTTGTATTGTCTCCTTTCACATAAAATCTATTCTATATCTTAATCAGTGGAGTGATTGAATTCATTTCTCATATCAAATTATCCTCCTTTCTCCTTTGCATTTATTTTGAAACTAAGAGGTAACATGGGGTGGCTCGAATTGTGCTACAATAAGAAATTCAATGAAACTTTTTGTAATTAATGTATTTAATTTATTTTTTTTATTGTATAGAAAATTCAATTTTATTTTATATAACAAATTGGTTTTGAAGATGATAGACCGTAAATGACCTCCATGCTTATTCACGCATATGCGACACCTGATCAGAATCACCTGATTCATTGCGGCCTGAAGAGTTGAAGTCGAAACCGCCTCAATTATTGTTTGAATAGACTGTTTCAATTCAGTCCAATTCCTTGGTTTCGTTTTGTACTCCTCTTGCTTGGCATAACCTCGTAAAAAAAAAGTCTGGCGCGGTAAGGTCAGGTGACCTTCGGAGCCAGCGGAAAGTGGCTCCGGTCACAACTGGTGGGAATCGGCGCAGTGGAAAACAAAAACAAAACATGTCCGTATTATGAGTGAATCCATATTTTAAAAATGATCCATTTTCAGCAATTTTTGAACATTTTAACATTTATTCGCCAATTAAAATTATGGTATTATGGTAATTCAAACCCACTGAAAGGAGCTATTTTGATGTATATACATATGTATATATGGGACCGTCAAAATCTCGGTTCTGGTTATTAAAAATACTACAAAATAAGATATTTTGTGGAAAAAGGTATAAGTCGATGAAACCATTTTAGACTAGTCCACCACAAATGTCATATGTGGCAAAATTGATCGAGTAAGAAAAAAACTTGTGCAAACAAGGACTTATCCACCTCTGGAATAGTTGAACTGAAAAAGCTAAAGAACCATCCCAAATCACACACTTTAGACTTTATTATCGAAAAAAAAACTAAAAATGTATTTCAAACGATGATTCATTGAGAAACGAGCTAAATCTATATATTACCACTTAATTTTGTGCATTACTACTTCTCATACCTACAATTTCACCACAGGATGGCACAAAGACATCTCGTATCTACAAGCAGTTTAAATTTGGAAATGGACAAAATCTACCAAAGTACGAGAAAACGTGTTAATACAAAGACTGAACCTACCTGAAGAAAATTTGTAATTTTTTTTAATTTTTACATAATTTTTTCAATAAATGTACTATTTATTCGTTAACTTAAAACCAAATGACGGTGGTCTTGCATAAATAATGGGAAGAGCCATCGCAGCTTCCATAATTTTTAACGCATCAAACTATATGTAATTATAGGTGTGTTTATTGAAAAATACAAAAAAAAAAATCCACATTCACTGGGAAAATGTGGATAATAAAAATAATATATAACATACAACAGAAGACACACCTGCTTATTTGGCGTCAGGTTTGTAAGTAATGTCTTCTACACTACACCGTTGCTTATAGTGTGGAAGAGATTATACAAATCTGACGCCAAATAAGTGGACGTTATTTATTTAGTACGAAAAAATTTGCCCATTCAATGACGAACGGTCTTTGGAATAGTGGTAATTTTCAATGTTTTTTAAACAATTGTATTGTTTACTCTTTAAGACTGCGTGCTGTGCTGAATTTTTGCGGAGAAAATCCTTACAAAAAATTAACTTTGAATTTGAAGCTAAATTTTCCCACCAAATAGTACATTGTTTTTTCACGGAAAAAAATTTAGTAACTGACGACGCCAAACTCTTTTCTGCTGATTCCCAACATCGAAGTCGGAATAATGTACATTTTGTACATTGTTATATGTTTTATAATACATTTATAAAGTTGAAAACGAAATAGTAATAAAAACGCAACTTAATATCCCTAGTGACATATTATCGAATATATTACGACGTAAAAACGTCAGCTGTTCCGATTTCAGTGTTGGAAATCAATGCAATAAAAGCTGGCAATGACGCTAAATTTTTTCACTAGCAAACAATGTTGCGTGAAATTTTCTTACCGTGAAAAGAGCGTAGTACTTAGATTTAATTAAAAGCTACGTTGTAGAAAAATACAAAAATAAAACCTTATACTGACGAAACACGACAAAAGCGATTTATTTTGTGGAGAAAATGGGCGTTTTTGACATTTTCTTTTGTCGGTGCGGTGTGCAAATTGCATAACTGGGACAAATTAGTAATGTGGAAAAAAACTTGTTAATATTATTTATTATAGTATTGAAAAATTCTAAAAAATGTTCACTAAAAAATGAAAAAGTCGATATATTACGTACGGGAAAAACGGTCTTTGACACGCCACCTTAAATAGCGATGTGTCGATATATCATCATTGCCAAGACCCGGGATAACTTTTGGTGCCTGTTAACTTTTATTTATGCTCCATTTGTGCCAGAAAAAAGTCAAATATATCCCCGTAAACGAAGCTCAGCTTAATCGCTTTGACTAACTCAATTACTTTATCAACAGTCGTTAACATAAAATTGACCATTGACGTAACATTAGATCCTCTCTGGGGGAAGGGCTAAATTCATTCAATGCACCTAATCTAAAAAACCTGGGAGGTCCTAAAAAATGTTTGAAGAGCTAAGCCCCTCAGCACCCCCTTGCTACGCTTATGGTTCCCCCACGGTAATAATTAAATTATACTTTATTGTTCTTCGACCCTTCTCTGTTTAAAAATGTGTTTTTTATACAAATCTTTTCATAAAGATACTTGTTCTTTTTTATGCAAAATATATTTGAGGGTAATTTTTGCTAGACATTTAGTTCTTATCAAAAATATTAAAGGAAACATTAACAATCCAAATTTGCAAGGTCGTACCTTAATTAGAGTAATATACAACTTTCTCGGCCTACTTACTATCGAAACTAACTTACTAATCGAAATCGAAAAAGTGGTTAAGTGGTTTAAAAAAATGGTTCAAATGGTTTTGTTAAAAATATAATTTTCAGTTTTGTTTTGTTTCAGTGATAGACAGAGTTGAGTCTTTTTGAAAAAATAAATTGCTGAGTTCCATATTGACAAGGAGGGACAGCGACTCACCGCCACCTCTTTTCTTCCGGCCATTGCCACAATTTCATTTACGCTGTTGTTGTCAACTACTTTGTGCACACTTTCACTTAAAATGGTTAAGGCATATATATTCTAGTAGTAAAAATACAAATAATTGAATAGAATTATGATATGTTTTTCATAAAACGACACACTTTGCTATATACTGCGGGGAAAACACAAAAAAACGGGTTCATTCGGATTCGAAACATAAAATTTCTGAAAACCCATAATATTTTGCCTACTGTGGAGTAAATTAAATCCCTTAGCTTTTGTGCTGCTTTCCCTTTTTCTTTAAGGTTCTGAATATCTCCAATTCATTCAATACTGGTGTGATTATTGCAATATCATAAACGACAGAAAAACACTTACATTTCCTTGGCCTCCATGTTCGACTGCGTCACCTTCACTTCGATTTATGCACTCTTTTACTCTTACACACTAACTCTTACTCACACATGTCTTTTAAGAGATGAAATAATTAGCGCAATAACAAAAACAAAACACTAACAATGCTGCTGGATGCCTCATTTATTGGTGAGGCACCTGAATGGAAAAACACTTAATTTTCACTGGCACCTTCAATTTTTTGATTAATTTATCATATTTACATCACAAGGTGTTAATATATCACACATTTTTTTAAATTTATGCACAATTAAATGCATATAGGAAACATCTTTGCAAAGCGGCCACAAGGGCTGTTTTTGTGAGATCTTCTACGAGAACACTAGATTATGTTTCATGCGCTCTTCATCGGTTAGCATTTATTTGATACATTTCACGTATTAAACATTTTATGTCTACACTACAAACAATATACTTTTGAAAACGTTGTTAAAAGAGCATTTACTTGCATGAAAATGTGACAACTTTAAACCCGATCCCGACAATTTTGTTTTCATTTGTGAAGAGCATTGCCAGCATAAATAGAAAATGGTACTGATATGGAAATGATTTATGTTGCCAGTCGTATACTCTTCAGTTGTGGGAAAAAGGTGATTGTCAAGGCTTTTACTTATATGTCATATAAGATATCGATGGCTTGTAATCAAACCAGTAGAGAAATTAGAGTTGGGTGAACTGATATACGCAAGACACCACCCAATATTCTTATGGGTTGGTGCGATAACTTCCTATCAAAAAATCGAAATAACACACAATTATAAATGCAAAATTATTAGTTTCAGAATTTTTCCGCTTATAAATTACAAGGGATTTGTGGAATTTTGCAATTCGGGCAATGTGTATGTGTTAGACATGGATATGGACATGACATTCGCAGAAGAAAGCTTACTATACGTCAGATGTTTGCTAAATTATAGCAAATTTAGTGCAATCGATATGATGCGGACCTACAAAAATATGGATTAAATTAGACAATTTGCATAGGGCGTAGTACAACTGGCCCATTGGTCATTTGTACGGAATGTATTAGTAGGATCACCTTTCACATTTTTGCAAGCGTTATGAGACAATATAATAGACAAAAAAGTAGATTAGTGTAGTCAACGGACTAGGACTCACAAAATGTTTGAATTTCGTCAAATCTGTCAATTTCCTCCCAAATGTGCTTTAATAGAGGTTGTCCTTTTGCATTTCTGATTATAGAAAATACAATCTTTTGAAGAAAAATCGATCAATTCTATACATTTTAATGGGAATTTGTTATTTACGGGAAAGAACAATCCAAATTAAAGCACATTTGTGAAAAGCCGGCATAATTGTGTTCCTCACAAATGTACTTTAACCGGGATCGTTCCTTCTTGCATTTACAAATTATGGTACATTGCTTTTAACTACTGAATAAATGGGAATACTGTTGGAAAATTACAAAAATCGAAACATTTATCGTCTAGCTATTTTTATTGCATCAATTATTAAACTTTTGACAATTTTTCGTTAGATAAATGACCTGTCAATTGCGCGCCATTATATAATATATCGAATTAATGTATTTTTTATGTAAAAGTATACTTCCATCCATAATTGTGCTCTATTAAAAAGTATATAAATTGGGACGGGTCATTCTCGAATCAGTTAACTACCATCATATGTTATATTTAATTAATGAAAAACGGTAACATTTTTGAAAAAATCTACTTTTTCCAACTAAGTTGAATTCTATCGGCTCCCAGTGATATAAATGGGCATGCCAGAAACCGCATTCCTTTTAAACAAAATACATCAAATTAACTCATTTCCTCTTGCAAGTTGTTTCCTACTGGACTCTTGTTACCTTATTTCGACCTGAGATTGCATATACGTTGGTATAAAATAGTTTCATGGGAAATTTCAAGTACCTACTTCAAGCGTTTCGGCATCTATTTAATGAATAAACCGATATTTGTTTTACTTTCCTTCTTTTAAGGAGAAGTCACGCCAACAGATTAGTCTTACAGATTTAATCCAATTTGTGTAAATGTTTAATAAGAAAACCAAATTATTCATAAACAGAATTATATCTGTCGGACGAACTGTTATTGTGTCATCCTCTTTACACAGTCTTTTTTGCTATTAATGCTATTAATTAATATCCTGTCTGACATAACAGATATAGCCTTGACAATCACCTTTTTTCTCACAATGGAGGAATTTACCACTGACAACACACACAGACTATTTTCATACCAGCACCATTCACAATCTGTGTTGGCAGTGCCCTTCACAAACAATAACAAAACTGTCCGGATCGCGTTTAAAGTTGTCAACATTTGCCTGCAAGTAAATACATTCTTAACAAATTATTAAAAATATGTTGTTTGTAGTGTAACTACGAAATGTTTAATACGTGAAATGTATCAAATAAGTATTAACTATTAAAAAGTGCAGAAAATATTAAGCGAAACTATAGAATATAATCTAGTATCCTCGTAGAAGGTCTCAAATCACAACAGTTCGTGTGGCCGCTTTGCAAATGTGTTCTTTGCATCCATTTAGTTTTGCAGAAATTCAAAAAATTTATGATATATTGATACTTTGTGAGCCAAATTGTGAAATGAGTGCAAAAAATTGAAGGTGCCAGTGAAAATTATGTGCTTTTCGAATCAGGTGCCTCACCAATAAGTGCGACATTTCCAGCAGGAAATTGTGTGTTGCTATTGTATTGACTGCAATAATCCACCCGACTAAGGTAAGCGAAAACGATGTCGAATTATTATAAACGTTTTGCGAAAAAAAACTATATAGAACGACTTCACTCGTCGTTCAATTTGTGACAGCAAAACAATCCACTAAAAGTACTTTCAGCGATTTTTTTCATTATCTTGAATTAACGTTGGCACTGTGAGGACTTTTCGCGATGAAGCTCCATATAAAAATACAGTCATGAAATTTTAAGCAAAATTTTTCAATGAGGTACATTTTCTTAAGCGGCATTGTCGACTATTTTTCCAATTGTTTTCCAAAACTCAAATATGTTTTTATATCATAATACTTTCGATAATACATTTGCAAACTCGTGAAATGAAATTGTAATGTGAAAAGTGGGAAATTTACAATTTTACAAATATATTATGGAACACATTATGATGAGCTGATCCGATATCAGTGTTGAAAACCAACACTATGAAAACTGGCGGTATCGCTAAATTTTTTCATGAGCAAACAATAACTCCATTTAGTTGGTAACTTATACTCATTTGACCATATAAATGACCATACCCTAATTGGGATAATTGCCGATGCTAAACGGGTATAAGTTATAAAAAAAAGTTATTAGAGAAGTGAGAAAAATGATGATATGACCAAATCATTATGCTTTTATTGAAAATAAGGACAGTTTCAAACGAAATTTAATGAAACATATGCAGTAAATATAATTTGAGAAAAATGTTCTCAAAAAAGTGTTAATATGCAAACAAATAAAAAAAAGCAGCAAGGAAAGGACGAATTTGAAGTGTTGCTCAGTTTATTTTACGTAATGTCGATGCTTTTTCTTGATATCCAATGCCGGTATCCTATCTTGCTATCCTACCAAGGACTCGGGGTGTTTTTTCCCAGTGAAAAGAAAGCAGTACCTAAACTCGAAAACTGTGTTATTACAGATTATGGCTGTCGACTTGGACGATTTTTTGTTATTTTAACGATTTGACCTTTCGATTTTGACGCCTTGCCGACTCTTTTTCTAATGACACTTCAAAATCATGATTTTGCGGTTAACAAATTATTATACCATTTTTTACAAAATTTCTTTAGTTGCGTCCGACTGTGAACTAGAATCCACTGAAACACCGGATTCTTTAAAAAAAGTTGTGCCTGTCAATACCATTAAAGCAAACTAATAATTTTTTTCTCAATTTCTCCAATCTGTAGTGATTTTTATTTTGCATCTATTTATAGATTGAAATTAACATTTTCAAGCATAAACACAGAATTGTCTCAAATTTTTTAATTTATATTAAAAACTTGAAGAAGAAAACTTGAACTAGTAGATCTAGACACGTTTTTGTATCGCTTACGTCAACCAGGTTTACAAAATATCAAAGATAAACAATTGTATGATAGTATTTTGTATACTCATGTCATGTTTCAGGCGTGCCTATTACTTTACAAAACCGGAACCATACAAATTATTTTTTGTTTTATTTTCTACTCTAAAATTTTAATACAGACTATTAATTACAGAATTTGTAGTATTGTTTGAGTTATTACTCAATATCTTTGCTATTTTTTGTGATAACTTCCCGCAATTTATCACATAAGCTAAATACAAAAAATTCTTTTTAAATTAATGAAGATGAAGCCACTTTGAAAAAACTAATAAAGAATAATAAATCACAGAATCCGTAGGCATTTAAAAGGCCATCGAACTTTCTATATAAAACATAATTTAAGCTAACCAGAAACCATAATGAAGTTATGATGGGAGTTTAGTTTGACATAGCATTTATAAGAAATTGAAATAAAATAGAGAATGGAAAGATGGAATAAAATATGGAAAATCGCTTGCAATTGTACAGAAATTGTTGTAAAGAACTTCCACGGGTGCCAAAAATGCTAATAATATTGACAGTTTCATGTTGAAATCATTATGATCCAAATTTGAACGACCTTAGATGCCAAAAATTTGTAATTCCATTTTTGGACACTCTATTTTTACTGAGTAAATTTACACGCTTTCTGTTTCTCTAAATGATGTTTCCGAATGTCAGTTTGGGAAGTCTTGCTTAGATTAGGTAGCTGAATCTGAATCAAATTAACCAAAAAAGGCAGAAGTATTTCTTAAGGATTTGCTTCGTCCCTGTTTTCAAAATTAATTGATTCTTCAATTCTACTTTGCATGCGAATATATTTCCTATACATACAAGGCCGGTCCCAAAACTGGGCGACCTAACAAGGAAGACATGAAAAAATTGAAAAAAATTTTCTTTATTTTTCAGCATAATCTCTTTTTAGCTCGATACACTTTTTCCAGTGATATTCAATAGTTTGTATACTCTGTTTATAGTAAGAACTGTCAAACACCTGAAAATAGCCATCAACAGTAAACTCCACCTCTTAACTGTTGTTGGCAAATCTTTTACCATCGTGCCTTTTTTTTTAAATTTGGAAATAGAAAATAGTCCGAAGGTGCTAATTCTGGCGAATAAGGTGCGTGATGAAGCAATTCGAATTTTAATGCTTTAATTTTGGTTATCGCAATAGTGGAGGGATCATTGTCTTGATGAAACAACATTTTCTACTTTGCCAAATGTGGCCTTTTTCCATAATTTATAATATTCGCTGCTAGTGGTTTTTCCTTTCTGAAGATAATAGAAATAATCCCATGCGCATCCCAAAGAACAGATGTCATGAGTTGCCTTCTTTGCACACGATTTTCCCATTCCAGTCTACTGCTTTGATTTTTCTTCGTCTCAGTTGTGAAGTGGTGAACCCATGCCACATCCGTGGTTATAAATCGATGCAAAAATTCGGCTTCATTGCGCTGAAACATCGCCAAACGCTGAAACATCTTCACATCTGTTTTTATTCTATTGAAAGTAAGCGCGACACCCATCTTGCGCACAGCTTTCTCATCTTCAAATCTTCAGTCAATATCCGATATATATCACTTTTTGAAGTGCCTATCAATTAATCTAGCTCACGCACTGTTAACTGACGATCATTCTAACCATGTCTGGGTTGGACACCTCATACATAAAACATATGTTTTATGAGGTTGCCAATTTTTACCAAATTATTTTTTCCAAACTACTGGCACCATCTATCTATACGTCGGTTGTGAGATCGCAATCGTATAAGTTTTTTTTTAAATAGATTCTCTGAAGCCTACAATAATGCTAATAACCTTTATCTTTTTAAACATTTTCTTCGGAAGTATTGAAAATTCCTTGTCTCTCCTATGACAAGCACATGTTAGATTCACTGGTTTCGGCTCAAATTTGAGCCACTTCTCGACACCAAAAAAAGCTTAGTATGCTGAGCGCACTTTTGTCATATGCAATAAATCAAATGTCAAATTAAGGGACATTACTGTGCATAAAAAAAATCGTTCAAATCGGGTTTACATATTAAGACATTTATGCATCTTTATTGAATCTTCTAGCACCCATTAATTAATTCATTGCTTTACTAATCACGAACAAATTAGATTAATTTTTTTGCGATATTAGCTCGTAGATTCATACAAAATGTTATAGTATGTCGTAGAATATGGTGCATTAGCAGTGGTATTTTGAATAATCTGTAAACTGATTAGACACTTTGCCGTCTCCAGAAGATCGAAAACAATTTTAACTGATTTGTTTTGCAGAGCTTTCATAATGATTATAACTCAGTTTTCTTGAACCACCTATTAGTTTATGTAGTTGCGAATGTGACTTTAAGGAATTGTTTACTTTATAAAAATATATTTATCAATTCTTGCTAATGATCCTCCATTCAAGTTGACGGCGACGATTCACCGCATTTTTTAAATAATTGTACAGCAGCCTTGTTTTTGTTTACTAATTTTTTATTAACAGTAATCTTAAGAAATTATAAAAACAAATGTAACAAAGGTTGTTTGTTGTTGAGCTTAGGAACGACGGCGGTAGACAACGCGACGTTGAGTTTTGTAACGATAGCCATCGTCACCGAAATCAGCAGAACCACCAGTGCCGCCGTCACCACCGAAACCACCAGCACCACCGAAGCCAACGTCGCCGCCAGTTGATGGAGGAATGTAAGTGTTAGAGGGAGCTGCAGGAGGAACATATGTATTAACGGGAGCGGGAGCAGGTTCGGACAAAACGCTTGAACCAAAGTCACTAGGAGGAATGTAAGTGTTAGAGGGAGCTACGGGAGGAACATATGTATTAACAGGAGCGGGAGCGGGTTCAGACAAAACGCTTGAACCAAAGTCACTAGGTGGAATGTAAGTGTTGGAAGGAGCGAAACCGCCATGGCCGCCGGCGCCACCGTGACCGCCGGTACCACCGAATCCACCATGGCCGCCGGCACCGCCATAATATACTGTAGTTGGGGCATGGTAGTCATAGCCCAACTCAGAAACGTCGGCCATAACGCTGGCTACCAAAGCCAAAGACAAAACAATAAATTTCTGGGAAAAAAAAACAAAAGAGCAGCAATTAATTGTCCTCAGCTTTTCAGTGACACGAAAATGTAGACAAATATGATTTTTGATAGCTATGAACAACCACTTACCATGTTGTTAAATTTGGTTGTTCACAGATGAACTGTTCAGCAAATTATGATACCATTTAGTGTCAAAAGTTCCCTTATTTATACCAGAATGTCAGTCATCATTATGCACTGATAACATAACGGGAAGTGCTCAATGCAAATCATGTTATTAGTTTCGTTTCTATCTTATTTCAAACTGTTGACGCTTTTGAAATTAAAATTTTAGTGCAACATAAAATTAAGTATATCACCGCATTTGCATCTCAGCGCTAACTTAATTTTTAATACTATGTACATATATTGCCTAAATACCTGCCATTGCCTGCGGTCATTTATGTATTTTTATGCATTATATTATAATATAATTCAACAATGTTATGGTTTTATTTAAAGTTAAAAATTTGATTTGCATCTGCATCGAAAATTGACTAATACGTTCTCCTACCGGCGTGTTGAACCAAATGGAGTTAAGTGTGTAGATAGATTTTTTCACATTTGTATTTCTATCAGAGTCGGGTTCTTAAAGGATTAGACGAAACGTTTCCTTCGTACGGTGCAAAAAGATTACAAAGATTATTTCTTTCAAATGTTTTCAAAATGCTTTGAACTTTACGTAACCAAGAAGAAGTGTCATTACAAGATCTATGCGGCCAATTCGCCAGTTCCCCGAATTGTTTTCGTAATAATGCCATGAGTTCTTGAGCTGCTATTGGCTGCTTTCCATGAGAAAATGCCATAAGAAAATGAATACAAGGCAGTCTCAAAACTAGCCGACCTGACGTATAGATGGTGCCAGTGGTTTGAAAAAAATAAAATATTTCGGTGTAAAGTGACAACCATATAAAACATATGTTGCAGGTTTCATGGCGCCACGCTTTTTAGTATTTTTATTTGAGCCATCAAAACTAAACGATCTCAGTGAATTTGTAAACATGAAAAAAATTGGCCACCATTACGTAATTCAATATTTCCATTTGAACTCAGTCCAACCAATGTTATAACCGAGCTAGGAGTCTGCTCTTTTGTTTGTAACTGTAAAATATTGTATAGCAAAATTGAAATTACGCCGTACGAGCTGCCAAAACGACCACCGTAGTGGTCGACCAATTAAGGTGTTCACTCCAGACGCAGTTAAGAAAATGCATAAAATGCTATTGGATGATCGTCGGCTGAAGATTCGTGACCTAGCTGAATTGATAGGCATTTCAAAAAGTTCTATGCATCGTGTATTGACCCAGATTTGAAGATGAAGATGATGTGCGCAAGATGGGTGCCGCACTTGCTTTCAATGGGGGGAAAACAGCGTCGTGAAAATGTTTCAGAGTTTGTCGATGTGTTATCTCAATAAAGCCGATTTTTACGTCGATTTATAACCATGGGTAAGATATGGGTCCAGCACTTCACACCTGAGACAAAGGAAAAGTCAAAGCAGTGGACTGGAATGGGAGAATCCTGTGCAAAGAATTCGAAGAAGGTTCAATCGGCAGACAAAGTTAAGGCGTCCGTTTTTTTTGGATGGGCATGGAATTATTTTTATTGATTATCTTCAGAAAAGACCAAGCAACACCATCAACGGCGAATATTATTTTAATTTATGCAGCGTGACAAAATTATGGGAAAAAGACCACATTTGGCGAAAAAGAGAATGTTGTTTCATCAAGACAATGCTCCAGTTCGCACATTCAAACTTGTAAAAGTGGCTCAGTGGTAAAAGACTTGCAAACAATGAAGAGGTGGAGTTTGCGGTTGATGGCTATTTTAGGGAGTTTAACAGTTCATACTATAAATAGGGAATAGAAGGTATTGAATATCGCTGGCGTATCGATATAAAAGGAAATTATGTTGAAAAATAAAGGAAATTTTTCCACCCTTTTTGTGTCTTCTTTGTTAGGTTGGTTAGTTTTGGAACTGCCCTCGTACCCATCACAAATGTAAAAAAATGGTTTCGTAAAGATTACATTTGTACCGGTCAAATTTCGGATCTCTGATTTTCTCCCAATTGTATCCATTCAGTGCCAATAATTTAACAACTCTTTCAAGAGTTAATAGTTGCAAAACCATAACTGGTCAGCATACCAGTTCATAAAAATGAAAATCCCATATAAAATGTTAGTTATATCAGGTTTTATAAAAAGTTCGTCAAAAACAATCCTTATGTTACCGATGCTTTTTTTATATGTACAATTAAGCTACCATCGCTATCTTGCTTGCAAACAAAGCATCTATCTGAAAAACACGTGGTAACCTTCTTTATAGAGCATCTGAACAGAAATTTAAACGTGGCAACGACATTTATTTTGTCTGATAAATAAAAAAAAAATTGTGAAATAATTGAATTGGCACATACTTAAAAAACAATTTCGTTAATACTTAAAACGGCCATGGCTGAAGGTTATACGAAAATTAAACTTATTGGAAAAAATTAAACTGAAATATGTGAGGAATATCCGTGGAAGAAAAAAGTATTTAATTTTAGTTGTGGAACATAGATAGTTATTTATCTTGCATACTACATATATAGAAATTTTCACTAAGCAAACTCTTTATTTTTTGAGGTTATTTTGAAAGTTCTCAAATGATTTTAGGAAAATCTGAAATATGTTAGGAATATCCGTGGAAGAAAACAAGTATTTAGTTTTAGTTGTAGAACATAAATAGCTATTTTTCTTCCATACTATGTATATAGAAATTTTCACTAAACTCTTTATTTGCCGGCATGGGATTTTTTTTCCTAATGAAGCAGATTTAATTCACAAATTTTTATAAAATTCTTTGAGCCGTTTGCTTTTTAGAAATTGGTTCATATAAATTTTTACCACTACTGCGAGAAGTGCAATTTTGAACCGCTCTTTTGATTATAGCATCTGTCAACTCAACAAATAAAATGATTTTGTTTGTTAAAGAACTTATTCAACAAGAAATAAGCTTTGTCGTTGAATGCGATGTTACTGTAAGAAATGGATTTTCTTTACAAATTCCTTTCAAAGTTTCAAATTTCAAAAAAACAAAAAAAAAATTCAACAAATTTCAATGCTTACAAATATTTTTCGGGGTAAGCCTTTCCATGATAAGAATGTATTATTAATTGAGCATGTTTGGCTTTGATACATATTATGAATTAAATCTCTTGTCAAGATTTCTACGCTGGAAAAGTTGAGATTTCCAGTGAGAACACAATTTTTCTTAATTTCACCCAATGGAATATTTTGTAGTTCAATCAACTTGATTCCCTTTCTTAAAACTTATGAATGAGTTTCTTTTGCCGTCTTGGTATTGAGAAAAGTGTAATTAAAATCATTGCTACGGCCACCTGTCTCTGTGATAAGCTGGAGCAGCCCATGGTTAATTTAATTCATTACACATGACCAATTCGCTGAAGCGGGTTTTCAGCATATTCTTAAACTTGGATTTAACAAGATTAGGGGACATACCAACTTTAAAGTAATTTCGGAAATAAATGGATATGTTTGTAATCGATTATTGATTATTATGGAGGTAGTGAATGTTTTCTATAAGTAAAACTAAAATGGCATATTTGTTTTTGTTTGATCATTTTTTTTATTAAAAATAGTCTTAAGAAATTATAATAACAAATGTAGCAGGTGTTGCCAATGTTTAGAAACGGTGACGGTAGACAGCGCGACGGTGAGTTTTGTAACGGTAACCATCATCACCGAAATCAGTAGAACCATCAGTACCACCGATATCACCAGCGCCGCCAATTGGTGGAGGAAGGTAAGTGTCGGCGGGAGCGGGAGCAGGTCCAGATAAGTTGCTTAATCCAAAATCACTGGGATTAATGTATATGTAAGTATTATAAGGAACAGCAGCACTATGATGACCGGCATCGCTATAACCGTTATGTCCGTCATAGCCGCCAGCACCACTATGACCTCCAATAGCAGGGACGTGATAATCATAACCCAATTCTGAAACATCAGCTATAACGGCGGCTACCAAAACCAAAGACAAAACAAGCAATTTCTGAAAAATATACAAGAACAGCGATTGTTAGCTCTCGTCTTTCAAATAATATAAATTTAGACGAATATTAGTTTCCTTAATTACAAAGAACCTACCATATTGTTAAATTCGACTCCTCAACAAATTGCAATATCGATTTGTGCTGCATATTCTTCTATATACACTAGAATGTCAATTGTTATGTTAGACTAACAGCAGCTCAACAGAAAATGGAAATGCAAATTATTTGAACTTCCTCGCTTATTTCAAAATTATCTTCGCATATAAGTTTCCAGTGTAATATAATATTATACACATATTTTCACATACGTATCGCATCTCAACATTAACTCCATGTTAATGAATGATTATTTTGACAAAATATGTGCAGTCGTTTATGCATTATATTAATAGTTTATAACGTTATATTAACAATATAAAATTAGGAATTAAGTTTGTATCTACAGACGGATTTCTAGCCGAAACTCTTCTATACGGTGATTTGCTTAAAATATTTTATTTGTTATGTTTTTCTTATGGAAACTCATCCGTACAGATCTTCGCAAGGTTTTTTTCACAGTCGATGCGTACAATTTGTTCTACTCATGAACCAAAGCATTATGAAAATAAAGCATTATGAAATAATCGCTCAAATAAACTATTGAATCGAACTAAAAGCCACATCACATTTGTTAAAATGTGTTCATGCCAACTAGGTTAGGTTAGGTTAGGTTAGGTCAGTGTGGCAGTCAGAATAGACAGACTCCCTTAGACTGTATAGTCCATTGTGATATCACGAAAACTAGAGATATGGATGTCCCTAGTTTTCCTTGTTGAATCATCCTGAGCGTCTCAAGAAGCTCTCAAGTCGGACAATATCTATATCGTCCAGATCTCCTAGGTTTCTAAAGAAATAAGAGCCCAGTGTTGACCCCCGCTAGTTCACCAGTGCGTGGCAATTGCAAAGAAGGTGTTCTATGGACTCTTTCTCCTCTTCATCCATACAGCTCCTGCAGAAGTCACTGGTCGCAACCTTCAGTCTTATTGCGCGTCTTCCAATCAGATAGTGTCCCGTCATGACGGATACAGTTTGTGTGAACGTTTCAGATCTAGGCGAGGTCACATCTGACGGATACAATTTGTGTGAACGTTTCAAATCTAGGCGAAGCCACATCTGTCTGGATTGATTACAGCCTCGAACAGACGCCCACTTACCATTTGCTGCTAAATATGCTCTATCTCGCAGTAGGGGAATTGCAAGCCCCCCTAGAGGCATGTCCATGGACTCCAATTCGGCTGGAGTCTGTAAGGCTGTCCCCAGTCTTGCCAGTAGTCCAGCACTTACATAAGATGAATGTTAAAATGCTGAACCGTTTCGCTAAGAGATCTGCGGCATTTTAGGGCTGATGTTGAGTTCAGGGAGATAGAATCCAGGAATTTAATAACAGCTTGACTGTCAGAGAATATGTTAATCTCCACCGTGATGAGGACGTTATACCTCAGCCATTCTGCCACTTCCTTAATGACCAAAATTTAGGCCTATAGTGGTTAGGTAGTCTTCTTGCTATACTTACCCAACTAGGTTTTTAAATGAATATTTGCCCTTATTGTACAGGGTGGCGCACGAATCGTACTACGGTGTAAGAGTAACTATCAATGGGAAGCGTCATTTAAAGATTTTCTAGGACTTCAAACTGTGTCGAAAACGTATCCGTTCCAACAGCATTTTGGTTCCAGTAAGATGAAGCAACTGCACATATAACCAGACCGGTTATGGCGGAACTCCAACGAAAATCCCTAAGCAGATTAATATCCAGAAAATCCTCTTTACGCTGGACCCCAAGGCCACCTGACTTGACTGCATCTAATTTTTTGAACAGATGCCACGTATAGACGTGAATGAGTATGAAGGTCGTTTATGGTCTATCATCTTCAAAACCAAATAGTTATATAAAATAAAATTGGAAAATTCAATTTAAATATCTGTACAATAAAAAACAAATACATTGATATAGAAATAAGTTATTTGCAAACTTCAAGATGCGAATGCTGCGTGTGATTTATGTACATAATATCACGTTGCACTCGAAAATTGTATGTGAATATCACAAAACTTCTAAATGAGCGGGAAACTGAACTGATTTGCATTTGCTACTTCCGGTCTAAAGTATTGATTAACATTTAAGTATATGTATAAAAGAACATTTGGTTCAAATCGATATCACAGTTTGTTGAGCAGGTCTTCAGCAAGCAATATACTTTAACAATATCGTAAGTTCTTCATAATTAAAGAAATTTATACTTATATAAACATGTGCCATTGGAAAACTGAGAGCTAATAATTGTTGTTCTTGTGTATATTTCAGAAATTCTTTGTTTTGTTTTTGGCTTTGGTAGCCGTTGTTATGGCTGACGTTTCATAATTGGGCTACGGATATCATGCTCCTGCTACTGGTGGTTATGGTGAAGTTCATGGTGCTTCCAACACTTACATTCCTTCCAGTGATTCTGGATCAAGTAACTTATATGAACCTGCTTCCGCTCCCGCTGACAGTTACCTTCCTCCTGCAGCTCCTGGTAACACTTACATTCCCTCTTCAACTGGCGACGCTGGTAGTGCTGGTGGTCATGATGGCGCTAGAAGCGCTAGTGGTGCGGGTGGTTTTGCTGATTTGGGTGATGATGGTTACCGTTACAAAACTTATCGTCGCGTTGTCTTATGTCATCGTTTCTAAACATTGGGAACACGTGTTGCATTTATTGTTATAATTTCCTAAGACTGTCTTTAATACAAAATAATAAAGAATCGAAAAACACTCCAAGTTGGTTTTACTTATAGAAATAAAAAAAATCGTACAAAAAGCAATTGATATATTACCCGGAATGTCATCTAATTTTTTTCGATGTATTACTGAATCATTAAACAATAAATGCATTACCACGCTTCGTACGAATGACGACGGCTATAGCCGTCAATTGCTGCAATATGGTAAAGTGCTCATAAAAGTACAACCGAGATCAAAAAATAAAAGTTTTCATAAATTTTGCAAAAACTGTATCTAAAACTAGTATAAACTCCATCAAAATATTTCCTGTATATTATCCACATTGTCACAGTTTGACAGGAATTTAACCGAATTTTGATGTTTAGCTGTTTTTTACTCAAAAATGTCAATAGAGTAAAGTGTATTTAAGAAAACTTTGTTTTGTGGATCATGTTCCGTAAACGGGTATTATTTTTTCTCCAATAAGAATACAATCTTTTTTTAATTTGCTGTCGAAGGGGTTTTTTATCATTTCGAAAGATATAGAAAGCATTTTTTGTTTAAGGATTTGTTAAGACCGCCCTTCATATAACTCTTTGTCATGGGCAAAAAGATGAAACAGATAGTAGAATATTTGTAAGTTTTGGACTAAGAATATTTGAGGATTCAGTAATTTTGAATCGGTTTCGCAAATAGTTAAGCTTGATTTGAAGATGATTAATTCGGTAGAAGATCGAACGATGGAACGCACTTTTTGATGGGGACAATAAGACAAACATATGTAGTGGAATATATTTATATATTTCATAAGTACTAATATAAAGCTTTTCTTTAAGTAAAACTAGTCTATTTGGTTATTTTGTAACAACAACAGTTTTAGGAAATATAAAAATAAATTTAACAATAGTTGCGAATGTTTAGGAACGGCGACGGTAGACAACGCGACGCTGAGTTTTATAACGGTAGCCATCATCACCGAAATCAGCGGAACCACCCGCACCGCCGAAACCACCAGCATCACCAGCTGAAGGAGGAATGTAAGTGTTAGAAGGAGCGGGAGCTGGAGGTGCAGGAGGGACATATGTGTCAACGGGAGCTGGAACAGGTTCGGACAAATTGCTTAAACCAGAGTCACTGGGAGGAA
>JAHXMU010000715.1:120159-141727 GCA_019455685.1 Philornis downsi | reverse complement strand
AGCAGCAGCACCATGACCGCCAGCACCACCGAAACCGCCATGACCACTGGCACCATCGAAACCGCCATGACCACTGGCACCACTGAATCCACCGTTAGGACTGGGAGGAATGTATGTGTTGGAAGGAGCAGCAGCACCATGACCTCCAGCACCACCGAAACCGATATGACCACCGGCACCACCATGACCACTAGCGCCATCGAATCCACTATGACTACTGGGAGGTATGTATGTGTTTGAAGGAGCAGGAGCATCATGACCGCCAGCAGCACCGTAACCGCCGTGACCACCGAATCCACCATGACCAGCCCCACCATGACCTTCGACACCACCCAATCCACCATGACCACTGGTACCACCGCCGCCATAGCCTCCAGTAGCAGGGGCATGATAATCATAACCCAACTCGGAAACGTCGGCCATAACGGTGGCTACCAAAGTCAAAGACAAAACAAGAAATTTCTGAAAAACACACAAGAACAACAACTATTAGCTCTCTCGTTTTTTTTTTTTTCGGTAACATAAATTTGTAGTTTTTAATTTGTCTAATTATAAAAAGTTTACCATATTGTTAAGTTTGGTTGCTCACTGATGAATTGCTCAGCAAATTGTGATATCAATCAGTGTCAAAAATTCGCTTATTTATACCAGAATGTCAATCATTGTTCTACACTGCTTGCTCAACGGGAAATATCAAAATTAATTATTCGATTTTCTTGGCACATTGAAATGCTTTATGATCTTTGAATACAAGTTTCGAGTGCAACACAACATTACGTAAATATATCGTTATTAATGTATGCATACATTGCCAAAATATCTGCCTTTGCCAATGGCCTTTTTTGTTTTATACTATTAATCAATAACGTTATGTTAACAATTTAAAATTAAGAATTATATTTGTATTTGCTGTTGGAGCTCCAACCGAAACTCATCTATAGCATAGATTGCTTGATGATGATTCGATTTGTTATATTTTCTTGTGGCCTCAAATAGATCCTTTTTTGCATGTATGTTGTTTTCAGAATTGCTAACTAGTACCGAATCGCAACGGTTTTGAATAGTAGCAGATCATTGTTCTCGTCTAAAAACGGATCTATGATAAATCAAGTTCTTGCTCAAGCAAATTGCCAAATCGGACCAAAGACAGTATCATATTTTACAAGCGGATCGTGTTCAAATACCGCGTATTTAAAGATTATGTAGCCTCAGTTACGGATTGCAGCTCAAAGGGTTGTGAACTCTGCACCGGTTCATCCTAAGGCCGATGATCATAACCAAAGTGTTCTCTTCTCCTATAAAATATGTCGATTTTGTGATTTTTTCCCATATAATATAATATTTTTCGAAAATTTTTAATATAATATTTTTCGAAAATCTTGTGTGGTTTGAATTTAAGAAGTGAATGTGATCTACTTTCTTCCCATATTCATCATTTTAAACGCATATTGTTTTTAAATTACGAATAAATATTAGAACGCATCTTTAAGTACGGAAAAAAGTAAACTTTTTAAAAATGAGTTTGTTCTTTGTATGGGGAAGTCTTTTTCCTATTGGATCAATTATTCCCACTTGTGGGACGGCTAATACCATTGTAAAGGTTGTATCGACTATCGATCAGATAAGCGGACGTGTGGAAGACAGGCCCTTTCATTTGTAACATCTCGATTTTCTTGTGTTTTTAGTGGAAATCTTATATTTTAGTATACATCAAAGCCATGACTCTTTTTAGCACGACTCTTTACTGCATCACCATATTTCGTTTCTAACAAAAAGTTTCCATTTTCTCTAGCATCGGGTTCAGTTCTTGTACTGAACCGATTGAAATTTATGTCGGAGACAACGCACCGACTCATCGTCCGGCAAATGGATATGTTAAGAACACCCTCTTCTTATGCATAATATCGTATGTGGTCCCATTTTATACTCTATATCACATGTTATAACAGCATATATGCTCGGCTTAGCCCTGAAGAGTGTAACATCCATTAATCTATACGGGAAACCAGCGATCGAGGCAGAGTCATGAATCAAAGTATTATTGTAGCAATTAAGCCATTTATAAATACACTTCAAAAAACTTTGCACATATGTTGTAATTACTCCATGTTTCGATATATCGACCATACAGATTTGTCATCCAAGCCAGGTATAGTCGCGTTCCGAAACCAAAGTTTTGATTGCAATTTAAATATTTCGTTCGCGGTTTCATAACGACTTTAAAGAAAACCGTTATTTTTGCATTCAGCCAGTTAGACTGATAAAATTTAGGACAAATATGAACCATATTATTCAATTCTATTATGCTTTTATCATGAAAACACTCGTCCCCTTATTGGTAAAATACTGGGATAGTTGATTTTTACAAGTCTCTCTTGAGACTACCAGCAAAATCATTCGCCATAACAGGAGCAAATGGTAGTCGCTTTTTGTCAGATTCTGACTTTAACATGGATGCATAGGAACCTCCCAATCAAGCTCTACGGGGTTTCTAGTGACTCATTGTTGCTTGAGCAATTGCTTCCTTTGGACGGTCCAATTGTCGACAGTAGACAGTAAAAGTCTAGTAGTGAGGGAGCAGCTCATACTAAATGATTTCCTGTCAATCCTATCAAATACGTAGTAATACATTCCTGACCGTTAGTCCTTGCTCGGCCACCAATTGCGCCGGCTCATCGCGATTCGACAACGACCAGGTATAATCAATTCCATATGCCTCAGCCAAACTGCTATCGGGGGCAAACTGCTACCATCATCCGCACAAAATGGATGGATTAACCTTAAATTCGTTTGACTTTAAACTCCCTATTCCAGCACAAAGTATGGCAACCCACCAATGTCAAGTGTAACGTTGTTTTCCAGTTTTCATACTGATGTATCGTCATAGTTGAATGATGAAAAATAGTCTGGAGGAAAAAAATTGCGTGGTTTAGGTCTGCGAAAAACATATAGCCATAACCAATACTTTGAAAAGTTAAGGTAAACTATTGTTCATACGGCCGAATGCATGAAAGGGAATTTTAGCATATTTTTAAAGAAATTAATTAATTTTTACATTTCGAATTTTTTTTTTTCAAGCATTAGTTGAATTCGCTTATTGAGAATAATATAATAAGAATGATTAATACTGTAGAATTTTGTACAAAAAAAAAAAAAAAGAAAAAAAAAAACGATCTGCTAACTTTGTAATGAATGATATTTTCTTTATTCCCCATAAATCAGAAAATTAGCATTTATCAACACTCCTGTAAGTAGAATTAAAGCTGTCCAATAAGTAAAATTAACACGATGCCTCTTCGTTTTTTCGATTATTTTTTATTAACAACAGTCTTAAGCAATAATAAAAACAAATGTAACACAGGTGTTGTAAATATTTAGGCACGGCGACGGTAGACAACGCGACGGTGAGTTTTGTAACGGTAGCCATCATTACCGAAATCAGCAGAACCACCAGCACCACCAAAACCGCCGAAACCACCAGCACCGCCAGCTGAGGGTGGAATGTATGTGTTTGAAGGAGCAGCAGCACCATGACCGCCAGCACCACCGAATCCACCAAGACCACCGTGACCGCCAGCACCAACGAATCCACCAAGACCACCATGACCGCCAGCACCACCGAATCCACCAAGACCACCATGAGCGCCAGCACCGCCGTGACCGCCAGCACCACCGAATCCACCAAGACCACCATGACCACCGGCACCACCGAATCCACCATGAGCGCTAGGAGGAATGTAGGTGTTTGAAGGAGCAACAGCACCAAAACCACCGGCACCACCGAATCCACCATGACCGCCGTGACCGCCATGACCGCCGTGACCGCCGTGACCGCCGTGACCGCCGTGACCGCCATGACCGCCGTGACCGCCGTGACCGACATGACCTGCATGACCGCCATAACCACCTCCTCCATGGCCTCCAGTTGCAGGGGCATGATAATCATAACCCAACTCGGAAACGTCGGCCATAACGGCGGCTACCAAAGCCAAAGACAAAACAAGAAATTTCTGAAAAATACACAAAAGCAACAATTATTAGCCCTCGTCTTTTCAACAACATAAATCTCATTTACAAATTTTAATTTGGCTAATTATAAAAAACTTACCATATTGTTAAGTTTGGTTGCTCACTGATGAACTGTTCAACTAATTGTGATATTGATGTGACCCAAATCTTCTCTTATATATGCTAGCACGTTAATTATTATTCTAGACCGGCAGTTCAACAGGAAATATCGAATGCAAATCATTTGAGTTTCCTCGCAAATTAAAAACTTTTATGATCTTCGCTTATGAGATTCGATTGCAACATAAAATTATGTTGTACCCGTTATTCGCATTTCTGCAAATGATTATGTTGACAAAAAACCCGGTTTTGTTTAAGGTCATTTACGTTTTATACTAACTAATTAATAAAGTTGTTTTCACAACTCGGCAAAAAATTTACTTAAAAAAATTAAACAGGGAAGCACAAATAATGCACTGATAGTAATGTAAAGCTGCATCAGCACTAGCGATTCTTACATGTGTTCCTCATGGGGAGGAAGCAATTTTGAGATGCTCCTTTAGCACTTTTTAGCTAGTGCACACAATTAGCAACAAAATTATCTCCAAAGATGTGAAAAAAGAAGCACAAGTGATAGAGTGGAAGTGTATCGTTTAACATTGTATTAACAGCAGTCATTTCTATATGGGATTGGGGTAGGAGGGAATCATTTTTACAAACAGTAACGAATGAAATCGGCCTAAAAACTAAAAACCATTACCATGTCATTTCGATTAAAAAATTGTTGCTCTTTAAATCTTTAAAAATACTTCTCAGGAAGTGGAAATATGCGTGTTCTCTTCCGTTCGAGGTAACGGAAATGTATTCCTTTGGAGTGGCTACTAATTTCTATTTTTTACTGAATATTTCAAGTTAAAATTAATTAATTAATTCCTGAAATTGTAGTCAAGTAAACTGACTTACATATAACTTCACCCAAAGTCCTTCTGTGTTGCGCCAACAAATACTCTGAATTAAAGCATAATAGAAGAAGACGCCATCCGTTTGAGAAATGTAATTATTAATTGTGTGGTACACTAAGAGGCATGCCAGTGTTATCTATTTTCATTCGCAATACAAGAAGATCTGATGTAAATTCAATTATACTGAACGTAGTGTAGTTGAACGAAAGATACGAATCTCGGGATAAATAAGTTAAATAAGGTGATTTATATGAGAAGTATCAGAGAGGGAGTGGCCATTCCCTTGATTTTCCGTATTTTTGTCCAGCATTATAACACAATATAATTGACGGGAATTTAATAGCTTTAGGCTACAAATTAGGCTTTACAGTAGAAAAAAAAATGGGATAAATCGAACCATTTGTATGGGAGGTATCCTAATGGGTGTGCAATCGTCTCCCTTTTGTAATCTTATTACCTAATTTACCAAACGCAAGATATGTGCCAAATTTAACCGAGTTTGGTACAACTAATTAAAAGAAGTGGAAATAAGAATTATGTTGGTTAAATCAGTAATTTCTGCGAGAAATACCAGAAGGGGCGTGGTTACTTGATATATTTTTCCCAGTTTTATAGGGAATTACAAAGTAATGTAGCAGACAAAATACATAGACTATTACAGACTACTATTTATAAATTACAGAGGAATAGTAGGATTACAAAATATCTTACATAAATGATGTGAAATTAAAAAGATATGGATTAAATCGGTCATTTCTATGGTACCAAAACGGGTTTGATAAATCGGTCAATTTTTTCAAATTTTGTCGAACATTTTAAAACAGTGCAACAACGCGAGGGATACGAATTTTGTTACATTTGATGAGTTACAAGACGGAAGTTTAATTCCGGAAAATTGGTGAAGTTTTACAGGCTGTACTAGAAGTGGTAGACTGATATAGCCCGTTTACAATTTCTGGCTACGCTCTGGCAAAATGTTAGGTTATGCCAAGCTTTAAGAAGTTCCAACCGATTTTAAAAGTCATGAAACGCATTTAGACAACATTAGTCAGTATTTTAAACGATTCCTTCTGGACGTTACACTTTTGGCCTTCATTCTTCTGGGGGAAGGGTATAAAAAGATAGAGTTTTATCCAACTTTTCGAACTAGGTAACAACGGATTTGTAAGTGAAGAAAAAGTATGGTAGCCGTCTTGCTGTACCAAGACGGTTCTGCATTGCTTTCCTGAAAGTTATAATTCTAGTATATAGTATCTTTCCTGAAAGTTATAATTCTAGTATATAGTATCTATAGGTAGTATCTGGTATCTAGTATCAAGTATCCAGTATCCAGCATCAAGTGTCCAGTATACAGTATCCAGTATCTAGTATTTAGTATCTAGTATCCAGTATCTAGTGTCTAGTATTTAGTATCTAGTATCTAGTATCCAGTATCCAGTATCTAGTATCTAGTATTTAGTATCTAGCATCTAGTATCTAGTATCTAGTATCCAGTATCTAGTATCTAGTTTATAGTATATAGTATCTAGTATCTAGTATTTAGTATTTAGTATTTAGTATTTAGTATTTAGTATTTAGTATTTAGTATTTAGTATTTAGTATCTAGTATCTAGTATTTAGTATCTAGTATCTAGTATCTAGTATCCAGTATCTAGTATCCAGTATCTAGTGTCTAGTATTTAGTATTTAGTATATAGTGCTTAGTATCTAGTATCTAGTATCCAGTATCTAGTATCTAGTATATAGTATCTAGTGTCTAGTACCTAGTGTCTGGTATCTATAGGTAGTATCTAGTGTCTACTATTTCGTATAGTAGGAAAATACCGGCCCAAATGTGAAACCAGATGTTCCAACAATTCAACAATGATATCATCACCCAGCGTCTGGTGACCAATTTGTTAAAAAATTGTTAAAAATTTTCCATTTCAATGGTATCGGATCTTGTATGAGCCAGTTATTTTTCATATGAGGCCGATTTTTTCCAATTTATGACCATTAGACATTTTCTTGAGAAGTTGCTTCCATTTAGTCCAATTGATTTGGCCTTAGTAAAACTTTCAAAAGACCGGTGGAACGATAGTCCATACATGCTTAAACCGACATACAATTTTTGCTATGACAAAAGATATACGAGTATATCTGTCTGCAGTGACAAAGGAAAACTGTTTAAATAGAGTTAAGACAAAATCGAATTTATTTATTACTATGATGGTCTTATTGCATCATGTATATATATATATGTATATATGTATATATATATATGTACATATATATCCCCATTGCCCATATCTTTTTGTTCCAAGAGTTCAAATTTATATACGATTTAGTTGAAGGCTTTGTTTTAATTTAATTTTTATAGCAATAACATAAAAATTATTTCTGCTTGCATATAGTTAAATGCATTTGTTTGAAATTCAGACGATGCCGCTTTAAATTTGTTTTAAAATTAACCACGCCGAAAATTGTCGATATGCTTTAAACTCTGGTATGTTGTTGTCTATAACAAATTTCCATAATAGCGATTTATTGAAAAATATTAAATGTTTCATATCAATAAATTGGGAGTTATGCCTCTTTTCGTTGCAACCATAATTATATACTCTGTCTCTTGTGGCTGGCTATTTCTAGTTGCTATTGCACAATGCTTTATACCTATGCTATGTTAGTTTTAACATTTTCTGTAAATTCCACTAAATCATCAAATCGTTTACACATAATTTAAAAATTCGCGTCTTTCATATTAATTTAAAGTTCTTTTAGCAAACTCTTAAGCGATATGCTGCAGTAACCTATTTTGAAAGTTCCATTATTTGTTGCAAATATTTGATCAGCCTGGAGCGAAAAAATTATTCTGACTACGTAAATTTTTTTATTATACTCATATTTCATTTATTAAAATTTCAAGAGATCATAACAGAAACTTAAGACCATTACTTTGACACATAAGCCAACAAATTTTTATTAGTTGCGCAACTAAGTTCTCTCTGTTTTTCTGTATAAAAGTGCAACTTTATTATGAAAACATGCTTACAAATGGTTCATTGGAAGTATTTCCCATCATTAGCTACAAATTTTCCCCACAGCCGAGGCGACGATCTTTGGATTGCTGTAATGAATCCATTTTTCTATCACCCGTTGCAATACAATGAAGAAGCCCCTTCCTTTTTTGTCGCTGAAGCAGTTGTTCACAGGCTCAACGTCCATTGGCTTCAACTTATAAGGAGCCCAAGTTCGTTGTTTTTGAGTCATTTCCAGCGCATGCAATCGCTTGGAAATAGCTTGACTGAAGCAAGCTCTAGTTGCGTTTGACCCGGAATCCCATCAAGCAATGCCGTCAATTCAATGTCTTCTACCTGCGTTTGACCCAGATCCCCATCAAGCACGTTGTTTCACTTAAAGCAGCATCTCCGTAAACGCTTTGAAGCTCTCGATGAACTTCAGCCGCCGTTTTCTTCGATCGAAGAAAAAAATCAATACTTCCTGCATATGACGATAATTTGGCACAAAATCATACATATTCATACAACCAAAAGACGTCTTTTCTAATGACGTCAAAAGAAAATCATAAGTGTGTAGAGGCGTCATGTTTATCATATGCCTAAGCTTGGCTCATGACATTTAGGTTATGGCATAATCGACTAGAACTTACAGCTGGCGCCATCTATTTGCAAAGAGTGGAACTTAGTTGCACACCTAATATATATTTTAGCTGAGTACTGAATATAATTAGCAAAACAGTGATATAATCTTTGAATTATTGTAATTAGACATTAAGTACCTTTAAAACAGAATATAAATAGAACTGCGTGTGTAAGCTTATTAAACATGACAAACTCTGGCACATCGTATTGATAAGAAACCTTTCAAGTTTTCCTTTCGAAATAATTTCATGGTCTAATTTCCACTGAAAAAATAAAACATTCCCAATTTTGCAGATAAAGGAACGTATATAGCTTTTTTCAACGAAACATATTTTATTTAAAATTAAAATTTTTATAAATTTATCCTTTAATTTTTATTAAAGCCTTTCATAATTATACACTCAATCATAAACACGAATGAAAACATTAATCAAATTCGTCCCAGGATTTGTAAAGATGACCGGCTTTGTAGTAAATACTTAAGCTATTACTATTCATATTACTCAGAATGGTGGTATAATGAATATGGAAAATGTGGTAAATTTCGTAAGATGAAATAGCTTTTTCTTTAGATCCAATTTTTAAAAGAATAAGAATTCAATACCCATCATTAAAAAAAAAAATAAAATATTTTTCTATAAGAAAAATTAGCGTGGCATATTGCATTCTTTTATTTATTACCTTATTATTAATGGTAGTCTTTGGAGATCATAAAAATAAATGAAATAAATGTTGCGTGTGCTTCGGCACGCCGATATTACACAACGCGACGGTGAGTTTTGTGAAGGTAGCCATCATCGCCTAAATTGGTTAAGCCACCGGCCGAAGCCGTTAGATGAGGAAGGAATGTAAGTGTTAGCGGGAGCAGGAATATGTTGAGATAAAATGCTAGCACCAGAGTTACTGGGAAGAATATAACTTCTGGGAGGAGCAGCGCCTCCAAATCCGCCAGTTGAGGGAGAAAGGAAGGTGTTAACAGGAGCGGGAAGAGGTTGAGATAAGCTGCTTCCATCAGTGTTGCTGGAAGGTATGTAACTTCTGGAAGGAATATCATTACGAAATCCACCAGTTGAGTGAGAAAGGTAAGTGTTAGTGGGAGCAGGAACAGGCTGGGATAAAATGCTTGCACCAGAGTTACTGGAAGGAATGTAACTTCTGGAAGCAACAGCATCACCGTTACTGGGAGCAGGAATAGGTTGAGATAAAATGCTTGCACCAGATTTACTGGGAGGTATATAACTTTTGGAAGGAGGAGAATCACCGAAACCGCTATCAACGCCAGCGACACTATTTGGGGAAGGAATGTTAGTGTTAGCAGGAGCAGGGGTCGGAGATGCAAACTCGCCAGCACCGCCAAAACCTCCAGTTGAGGGAGGAAGGTAGGTGTTAGCAGGAGCGGGAAGAGGTTGAGATAAACTGCTTCCACCAGTGTCACTGGGAGGAATGTAAATTTTGGAAGGAGCAGCGCCACCAATACCGCCAGTTGAGGGAGAAAGGTAGGTGTTAGCAGGAGCGGGAAGAGATTGCGATAAAATACTTGCACCAGTGTTACTGGGAGGTATGTAACTTCTGGAAGGAATGGCATTACCAAATCCATCAGTTGAGGGAGAAAGATAAGTGTTAGAGGGAGCAGGAATAGGTTGGGATAAAATGCTTTCACCAGTTTTACTGGGAGGTATGTAACTTCTGGAAGGAACAGTATTACCGTCAGTGGGAGCAGGAATAGGTTGGGATGAAATGCTTTCACCAGATTTACTAGGAGGTATGTAACTTCTGGAAGGAGGAGCATCAACGAAACCGCTATCACTACCAGCGACACTATTTGGGGAAGGAATGTTAGTGTTAGCTGGAGCAGGGGTCGGAGCTGCAAAATCACGAGCACCGCCAAAACCGCCAGTTGAGGGGGAAAGGTAGATATTAGCAGGAGCGGGAAGAGGTTGAGATAAACTGCTTACAGCAGTGTTACTGGGAAGAATGTAACTTCTGGAAGGAGCGGCACCACCAAAACCATCAGTTGAGAGAGGAAGGTTGGCATTAGCAGGAGCGGGAAGAGGTTGGGATAAAATGCTTGCATCGGAGTTACTGGGAGGAATGTAACTTCTGGAAGGAACAGCATTACCGTTAGCGGGAGCAGGAATAAGTTGGGATAAAATGCTTGCACCAGATTTACTGGGAGGTATATAACTTTTGGAAGGAGGAGCATCACCGGAACCGCCATCACTACCAGCGATACTAGTTGGGGAAGGAATGTTAGTGTTAGCAGGAGCAGGGGTCGGAGCTGCAAAATCACCAGCACCGCCAAGGCAGCCAGTTGAGGGGGAAAGGTAGGTATTAGCAGGAGCGGGTAGAGGTTGAGATAAACTGCTTGCACCAGTGTTACTGGGAGGAATGTAAATTTTGGAAGGATCAGCACCACCAAAACCCTCAGTTGATGGAGGAAGGTAGGTGTTAGCAGGAGCGGGAAGAGGTTGAGGTAAAATGCTTGCATCAGAGTTACTGGGAGGAACGTAGCTTCTGGGAGGAACAGCATTACCGTTAGCGGGAGCAGGAATGGGTTGGGATAAAATGCTTGCACCAGATTTACTGGGAGGTATGTAACTTCTGGAAGGAGGAGCATCACGGAAACCGCCATCACTACCAGCGGCACTAGTTGGGGAAGGAATATTAGTGTTAGCAGGAACAGGGTTCGGAGCTGCAAAATCTCCAGCACCGCCAAGGCCGCCAGTTGAGGGGGGAAGGTAGGTGTTAGCAGGAGCCGGAAGAGGTTGAATGGGGGCGCCGAAACCGCCTGCAGTTTCAGTTGATGGGGGAATGTAAGTGTTAGCGGGAGCAGGGACCGGGGCTGCAGAACCACTAGCAGAGTTGAAACCAGCATGAATGCCGGGACTAAGAGCATCTCCGGTGGAGTAAGTGTTGGCGAGAGTGGGGGCTGGTTGGGACAAATTGTTTGAACCAGAGTTAGTTCTAAAAGGAGCAGTATTACCGAAACCAGTGCGACCGTTGAAACTACTAGTAACTACAAAGACACCAGAACCTCCGAAACCGCCTGTGCCTCCAATTGATGGAGGAATGTAAGTGTTAACGGGAGCAGGGGCCGGAGCTGTAGAACCAGCACCGTCAAAACCACCGTGACCGCCGGAACTACCAGCTGCTCCGAAAACACTAGCTGCGCCGAAACCGCCAGCACCACCGGTGAAAGGATTGTTGGTAGGAGCAGGGGTAGGTTGGGCCAATTTGCTTGAACCAGAGTTACTAGGGGCAATGTAACTTCTGGAAGAGGCAGCACCGCCATGGCTTCCGACACCACCATGACCTCCTGTTGCAGGGCTATGATAATTATAGTCCAATTCGGAAACGTCGGCCATAATGCCGGCTACCAAAGCCAAAGACAAAACAATACATTTCTGAAAACACACACACAAGTATGACAATTAATTATTGGTTCTCGTCTTCTTGGATAAAAACAACGGCACGCGAATACCAATTTCGATTATTATGAAGAACCTACCATATTGTTGAATTTGGTTGTTTACTGACCAAATGCTCAGCGAATTGTGATATCGCTTAATGTAAATAGCTCGTATATATAGCATGATGTCAATCAGAATTAATAAATTAGTAGTAAATTAACAGAAGAAGCCAATGTAAATCATTTTAGGTCACAAAACTATTCCAAAGTGTTGGTGTGTTTCCAGTGAAGACTTTTGTGCATCAGAAAATTAGGTACATTACAACATTGGCTTCTCTACGTTACCTCTGTGTTAATTTGTGCATATATTACTAAAATATCTGCCTTTGGTCACGGTCGAAAATGTAACAAATCGTATATATTACGAGTATGTTATTTAACAGAGTTTATGAAACTATTATAGCATTTTTACCTCGCATATAGCAAGAATTACTTCATTTAAATGATTTAGAGAGAGTTATGTAAAGTAGTTTCAAAGTAAAAAAATAAAGAAGTTAATTTGGAAATATGTCGAAATCTCTTAGACTGGTTATCCCCTAGCTAAGAAAGGTTTAATCATTTAATCAATAAACCGAAAATGTTGCTAAAAATCGTTAAACCTTAAATACGGCCGCAAAATGTGATCATGTTCTTGCTTGGAAACTCTGTTACCAAGATTTAATCATGTTTAATTTTACAATTTTTTAAAATTTTTGGAAGCTTCTAGCTTTTAGCCATTGTAAACTCCGTTTCAGATTTATAGATATATAATATACTCGTATTTGTACTTCAGGAATTTTTCAATTTTGCCGATTTGTACAACGTCGAAAGAAATAGTAAAGGTATATATCATGCAATATGGCAAAAATGAAAACCCCAGAAAAAAGTGTCTAGATTACGTAGTATTTTTTGGCCAAATGAGTTGCATAACTTTTTTAGTCGATTAAGCGATGTCCGTCTGTTTGGCCGGCTGGCAGGTAGACACGATAATTGTTGCAAACTTAATGAATCTTCTTAAATCATCCTAATATTTTGCATATCAATGCCGGGATATATAAATGTACTACTTTGGGTCGCCCCTTTCGGTACCTCCCATACAAATTGACTGATTTTCTTGCAACTCTTAAGTGATGGAGCGCGGTAAACTACGGTTTTACCATAAAGCTTGGTAAAATTTACGAAAAATCGAACGATTATTCATGCCATTCTGGTAGCTTTCATGCTTAACCCAGATATGCAACATATGTATATATTCTCATATTCATACTCGTATCTCTCATTTACACGAAATTCAGTAAAATTTGAAACTCGTTACAGGTTGGCTAAAATGTTGTCTGATAATAAAAATCGACTGTATTGTCACGTTTCTTCTAGTACCTCCCATACAAATGTTCGGATATGTCCTTATCTGTAGTTTCCAGCAACTTAGTTTTATGTTAATTTTTTGATTTATACTACCTGGTAATACTAGGGAAAAATCGACCATTTAAGAACATTTCATTTGGTGTCTACAATAAAAATGGCCGAATCAAACCAAAGGCCAGGCAGTTGCAATAAATTTAGTAAAAATTTGCGCCTATCATGTGTTTGATAAATTTAGTCAAAATGAAAGACATTGTCACGGTACTTTAGATATAACTTAACCGATTTACGGAGGTTTGATTTTATCTCCTAATAACACTAAATGGTAGACTGTTGTCAATAGAATTGAATCGCAATACTTAGTTAATTATTAAAAAATCTCTTGCTCGTAACTCTTATCCAAATCATCTAATTTATTTCATATTTTATTAGATTCATACCTGTCATAATGTTCCTGCAATTAGGATGGTATATTAAAAAATTACATCATTTGAGATGGTCATTTTGAATATATCGACAATATCACCGAATACTGTCGGTAGTTAAACAAAAAATTTTAAAATTATTAAAAAAAAAAAACTTAAAAAAAAATCCATATTGTACTAATCCATATTGGACATCAGGAGTTCACTAATCTCACTCTCCGCCGCTTTCTTTAGGGTACCTCACGTATGAAAAATAGCGATTTGGCAAAAGTCAGTGATTTTTCTGTGATTTTCTAAGTAATAGATAAATTATAATAATTATAAATTGTTATAAATAAATTATAAATTATAAAATTATAATTTTGCTGCTTTTATTGTGTGTTAATTTAAAGCATTTGTTAATAAGAACTACCACCTCCTTGCATTCCGCGTACTTTTGGCCCATGTTAATGCATCTGAATGAAATTTCTATATTAGTTCGAATATTTTCGGCATCATTTGAAAAATCGGCAAAACTATTACCAGAGTTAAAAAAACACAACCCCAAGTGAATAGGCGCAAAGTAGAATAGGTGCCAAAAGTTCGGTCGGCCGAAACTTATATGTTTATCGTCATTCATTGCCATCCGCAGTATTAAGTGCCAACTCATCGCCATGTGGATGCATCAAAAATGATTTCTTCTCATACCTAGTATATCAAAAAATTCCATTTATATATATTTTTTTTTTCAATAAGCATGCCCACAACTTTGGCACCTTAAAATTATACATTATTATGAACATTATTATACATGATTATTTTGAATAAATGCTGACAAAAAGTAAATTTTTCAAAAACTGATTTCAGTCATTATAAATTTTTTCTCATGGAGCCGTTTCGTCCACTGACACCACATGCGATTCATAGTTTAGAGGACAACATATCGTACCTGTCATCTCATACAACTGGACATATCAGAAAGGCCCTCTCCTTTAAGTTATGTATCGATTTCCCCACTTTTGCAGTAAAAATGAGAAACTTTTTATTATTTTCCGAAAACCGTTTCTGCAATTAGGATAGTATGTTAAAAAATTACATCATTTGGGACAGTCATTTTCAATATCTCTACAATATCACCAAATATTGTCGGTAGTCAACCAAAAAATTGTAAAATTATTTTACAATCTTTAAATCTTTAAGATCCATTTCGGAAAAGTGACTTCAGTCCTTTTACGTATAGGTAAGTTTCAGGCTTTCAGTCCTCACACTGTAACGATTCAAGCGCTACTATATTTTTCCCAGACATGTGGACGGACGGAAACATTTTTATGACGATCATAAATATACGAGTTATGCTATTTGGAGTTTCTGAAGAGTTTATGAACGGAATAACTTATTTATAGCACTTCCAGCCTATGGTGGTGGCCACAAACGTTATTTTCCTTAATTTTAAATTAAATGATATAGCTCAATTTCCTAGACGCTCGCTATAAATCTGTGGTATTTAACAATTATATTGTGAAGGAAAGTCTCCACAATATAAGGAGGAGAGGCAGTCTTTCCCAAAAGATGTATTGATCAACTAAAATCAATCCAATAAATTATGTATAATTCGGGTATAAAGGGCTAGGGAAAGACATTATTTCCTAGGTCTCGGCTAAGGTTTTTAAAAGGGGCCAAAGATACCGTATAAATAAATAAGATATTTGACAAAAAAGTCTAATACAGGGGTTTCCAATAACGTCTTTTTTTAAATATCGTATTTACTTCGTCATGAACTGATTTAAACAGACTTGAAGAACTAAAACCAATCGAATTAATTATGGATAATTCGGGTGCAAAGAGGTAGGGAAAGCAATTATTTTCTAGATCTCGGTTAAGGTTTTTAAAAGGGGACACAGATACCATATGAATATATAAGATATTTGACAAAAGTCTAATACAGGGGTTTCCAATAATGTAATTTTTTAATATCGTATTTACTTCGTCACGAACTGATTTGAACAGACTTGAAGAACTAAACCCAATCGAATGAATTATGGATAATTCGGGTACAAAGAGCTAGGGAAAGTTATTATTTTCTAAGTCCCGGCTATGGTTTTTAAAGAGGCCAAAGATACCATATAAATAAATAAGATATTTGACAAAAGTCTAATACAGGGGCTTCCAATAACGTCATTTTTTAAATATCGTATTTACTTCGTCATGAACTGATTGGACAGACTTGAAGAACTAAAACCAATCGAATAATTTATGGATAATTCAGGTGCAAAGAGGTAGGGAAAGTTATTATTTTCTAGGTCCCGGCTATGGTTTTTAAAGAGGCCAAGGATACCATATAAACAAATAAGATATTTGACAAAAGTCTAATACAGGGGTTTCCAATAATGTCATTTTTTAATATCGTATTTACTTCGTCACGAACTGATTTGAACAGACTTGAAGAATTAAAACCAACCGAATGAATTATGAATAATTCGGGTACAAAGAGCTAGGGAAAGTTATTATTTTCTAGGTCCCGGCTATGGTTTTTAAAGGGGCCAAAGATACCATACAAATAAGTAAGATATTTGACAAAAGTCTAATACAGGGGCTTCCAATAACGTCATTTTTTAAATATCGTATTTACTTCGTCATGAACTGATTTGAATAGATTTAAAGAATGTAATAATATTTTTAAGATCGTGTTTGGTCCAAAAACTGGTATTAATATTTTTCACCACTGTTACAGGCTCTTTAATATTCATTGTTGCCCAAGATGCATAACAGAATGTAAGACGCTGATGGTCAGCATATTTGATAACAGAACTGAAGATGCTGGAAAATAACAGAATGTAAAACGCTGATAGCCAGCATAATGTGGAATCACCATTTGATAACAGAATTAAAGTTGCTGTAAAATAAATAATTAAGTATAACAAAGCAAAACCAAAATAGAAAAAAAACATTTGTTAAACCTTAACCTAAAATAAAAAATTGGTTGATGTTGGCGAACATTCTGATATCTTTCATATAAGTTATTCGACTGAACGAAAATCAATAATTAATTAGTTAGCCTCAGATACTAAAAATAGCATCTGCTGTGTCATTTTGTCATAGCATACCAAATTTTGGGGGATCATATTATGCAGTGCAAACCAATTATCATATTGTCAGCCGCATTGCTGATGCTTAAAATACCAGTTTTTAAGAAAAGACATGTAGACATGTAAAAATGTTATACATAATTTGAATTACGCTACATTGGCTGTGTACGCATCAATATTTAATTTGCTATCTCAAGATTTGACACCGTTATGCGCAAATATTACTAGAATTTATAGCATTTATATAGTAGAAAAGAGTTTTATTTGCATAAACTTCTCTACAACAATCATTTAAAAGTTTCTCTATATGTGACAATTTTGCTTGTTAACGTAATCATCGAGTGAGAAATGGAAGGAAGAAAATTTTGTTCGATTGAAAGCCCACGTTTGAATCACCCCTTTTGTAATAAATTTTAACTATTTTTACACGTTCTTCGCTTGTTAAACGATCCATATTCGTAAATGGCAATTTTTTTAATAAATAAATAACACTTCAGATGGCAGGTATTTATCAGCTGACAGCCTTGTCAGACCAGCGATTTTGAAATCACTAAGTGTGTAACCCTATATAAAACAGCCAGAATATCTTTTGTAACTCTGTTTGGGAGTAAAAACTGTCAAAGAATTGGTAAAAGTTAAGATAAATCTAAAAAAATTAATTTGTTTTTGAGTTAAAACGGAATCAAAATCAAATTACTCCAGGCGTAGTCGTTATGAGACAGCTTAAAACCAGTATCGTGGAAGTATTGGAAAAACAGAGGTCAATTTATCGAAAAATGTTAAGCTTCTTAAAGTATTGGCGACTGGCAATAGGGTGAAAGTATTCACTGGCATTATGTAGAGAGGCTTAACTCAAATTTTGAAGAGAATAGGGTTTTGTACAGGGTGTCCGTCGGAAAGATATACTACTTTGTTTATAGTTTTTGATTAAATGAAAGAGAATGTATCTCATATTGATAAATGTTTCATTTAATGTCAGTAATTATTTATGGAATGCAATATCAGATAAATGTCCGCCTCTGTTGACCTCACAAATGCGAGCCCTTCAAAGCACATTTTTCATTAGATTCTCTCACATTTCACGCGGTATTTTATTAATTTCATCACGAATATTTTGTTTGAGTTGCTCAAGGGTTTCTGGTTTGTTTGCATAAACTTTGCTTTTCAGATATTCTCACAAAAAGAAGTCCGGAGCAGTCAAATCAGGCGACAGTGGAGGCCAATCAACATCACCATTTCTTGAAATTACGTGTTATGGTCTCGCAGTAATTCCATTGTAATTCTGGCTGTATGCGATATGGCACCGTTTTGTTGATACCGCATATCAACAAAGTCCAAAGCATGCAGTTACGGCGTTAAAAAGTTTTCAATCATATCACGATATCGCTCCTCATTAACCGTTACCGTTACGCCGTTTTCAGCTTCGAAGAAGTAAAATCCAATGATTCCTCCTGTCTAAATTTCACACCAGACTATCACTTTTAATGAATGCAAAGGTGACTGATGAATAACTTGAGAGTTTTTCATTACCCAGAACTGACAATTCTGTTTATTCACATATCCATTAAAATGAAAATGTGCCTCGTCAGTCATTGATTCTTATAAAATGTTTTAACGATTAAAAAACGTTGGGTTATCGAATTTTGTTCCATGACAAATTTGCCACGTCTCTACTGCACGACTGTCAAATATGAGCTGCCAAGACTAATGTTTACTGAAGTGGCGGCAAAACAAAGTAGTATACCTTCCCGACGGACACCCTGTACTACCTTGACATTTGTATAATTTTAAAAGTTAATTTTGGAATTAAACTTGAAATAAACATAAATTCCAGTATCCATAAATATTTACTGAAAATTTAATAATCAAATGTTCCCACTATAAACGATCCTAATACTATCTATTTGTAATGCTGAGAAAGAGAGAGAGTTTGTGCAGAAAAGTTGTATACATTTTAGATAAAGAGTGGATGAAAAATTCTGCTACATTGAAAAACTCGAATAACTTAATTTTTTAATTCATATAAATTATTCTTTCTTTATTTGATTGAAAAATTATGGAATTGTAAAAGAAATTGAATTTAAATGATTTCCACGGTTGCTGGCTTATGTGCGACATCGTTATTTATGGTTTGCTGCTTGCATTGTTGTAAATATTGTTCGAATGCATACAGCTTGCAATAAATAAGTAATACAGTAAGCTTAGTAGATCTTAAACGACAACGAAATTTGAAGTTTCGTGAAATGATTTTATTGGTGAATTTTCGCTGCAAACCTTGAAAGGAATTTTCCTTCAGCATATTTCTGGAGACATAAATTCGTTCAACATCTTTAAATTATGTATTAGTTCTAACATTCATCAGTCACCCTGTATAAGAGTGTCCCTAAACGTTGTGATGATTCCATGCGACTAGCGTGCATATGATGATGGTTTGTAGCCCTGATTTGACCAACATTTTTGGGTGCAGGCGCTCAGCTCGATGTAATCGGACGCTTCTATTAGTAACTTGCTAGTGATTAACAAGTCTGGTAAAAGTTTCCCAAATCGATTTTCGAAACTGTTATTAAACTGTAGGTTCTTTAAGTGCATCTAAAAATAAAAGGCGTAATTTCACTGAATATAAGAAGCTTTACCATATGCCACTCATGGAATGCAAAGGAACTCATTTTACCCATAATAGTAAATGGTGGAATTTTTTATAGGTTTCCCCAAATATAACCTATATTTCGTATCAAAAATCTGCGTAATTTAAATTTATACCTTGCATTTAAAATTTAGGAATAATTACTTTATATTGCTTCGTTTTTAAATCATGTTGATTTTCCACAAATTGTTTATGATACTACCAAAATTCATTCAATTTCAGAATCTCGAATTAAAATTCAAAATATTAACTTTTCCGCTCCAAATTCAATAAATAACTTAAATGTTGGGGGTTTTACTTCCGAAACGTTGGAGTAAAATTAAGATAAATTTCCTTCATATTGAAAAAAAAAGAATGTGGAATTCCCTGCGATTTGGCTCTATAGGTTAGACCGGAGATTTGTTGTTTTATAGCAGTCCAGTGAAATGTTTCAATGGGTTACATGTTCTTTCAGGTCAATCCGAAGGTATCTAATAGACATTTGCCATTTCTATGATAACGCTATGCTAAAGCGATAGGTCCATTACTCCTTGAAAACCGGTAACGTGATTAATTTAGAATTGGGCAAATGCTCCAAAGGGGGAGCATTTTTCATACAAGCTTATGTTTTTCTTACACCCTTTGACGGGTTATGAAAATTGAACTTATAAAAATGCAAAAATCTTGAAAAATTTTCCAAATTCGACAAAGTGTTGAAAGAAAGCTATTCATCTAAATGCTTTGGTATCGTGGATCGTTTTTCCACATCAACGTCATTTTTATTAAATCTCCAAAACGTACAAGATTGCTCTGTTTATACTAAAATTACTTATTCTTACTTACTTAATGGGTGCAACAAAGACAAACATATTTACAGAATAGTGTTGTTTATCAGACTTAATTCTAGAAAGTTCTTATTTACATAACAAGTGAAAAGGAGATAATAATAGACTACCTATATATAATGGGAGTGAGAGGAACAAACATAACTCGTAAACGTAATTCTAGAAAAGTCCCACCCACAGATAAAGATGGAAAAAGATTACATACCTATATATCATACTTGAATGTTCTGGGAGCGGTTATGATGATCTTTCTAGAATATACACTTAGAGAAATTACACTCACATACTACAATTCGTTCAAATATCGTTATTCTGAATTCCAAATAATGGGTCATTGGACATGATCTTTATACCCTCCAGGTTTCTCAGAATGAGAGACTGTGCGGAGACTCTAGTTTACGAGATATTATGTAAATAAAATACCATGTTTGTTTCGATAAAAAATATTGATTTAAGGGCACCAAATATGTTACACCAATTAATTCCTAATCAATTTCCCCTAATTTTTATCATTTATTTAATACCAAGCCATTATAAACCCATTTTTCGAAATTTGTAAAAAAATTATTTCAAATAATTGAACAAGTTTTTCGGAAATGGTAATGTTCGGATTTCGGTTTCAGTTCTGAACACTGTAATCGTTCCCCAATGCCACTACGATTCCTACTGGCCATATTTGCTGTAAAGTCGAATTTACGAATGTGAAATATGCCTTTGAGGATAATAATGGATTTCGTCTCCTTTTTCCCAAAAAAAGCAATGATATTGTTTAACTATTTTATTACAACTAAAATCTTTGGATAAGACAGCACTAAAAATGTACTTAAATAAATGTACGGTAGACAACACGTCGGACAGTCTTATAATGGTAGCCGTCATTGTCGAAATCGGTTGTATCATCAGCGATACCATTACCCCTCAAATCATTATTGCTATCGAAGTCGCCAGCAGCACTCAAACCACCATCACTGCCACCTGGAGAAGGAGGGAGATACGAGTCCGCGGGAGCAGGAGCAGTTTCAGCTAAATTGGCTGATCCGGAGTTAGAGGAAGGAAGGTACGCGTTGGATGGAGCAACACCACCGAAACCTCTTCGGGCACCAGTAGCCGGAGCTGGAGCTGGAGCTGCTTGTGGAAGATAAGATTGTACAGGGGCGGGAATAGCTTCGGCCAAATTGGCTGAACCGGA
>JAHXMU010000715.1:100103-120149 GCA_019455685.1 Philornis downsi | reverse complement strand
TGTACAGGGGCGGGAATAGCTTCGGCCAAATTGGCTGAACCGGAGCTAGGGGAAGGGAGATAAGAGTTAGATGGAGCGGCACTACCAAAACGTCCTCGGGCACCAGTAGGAGCTGCTTGCGGAAGATAAGATTTTACAGGGGGGGCAATATTTTCGGCTAAATTGGCTGACCCGTAGTCAGAGGATGGAAGGTAAGAGTTGAATGGACCAGCACCGCCAGTTGAGGGAGGAACGTAGGTGTTAGCGGGAGCAGCAGCTGAAGCTAAATTGGACGATCTAGTGGAGGGAAGATAAGAGTTGGATAGAGCAGCACCACCAAAACCACCTTGGCGGCCCAATCTGGTTCGTCCTCCTCGACCGCCTGCAGCATTAGATCGGTAGCCATGACCCAATTCCGAAACGTCAGCCATAACGCCGCCAATTATAGCCAATGAAACGAATAGAAAATTCTACAAAACATAAGAAAATATAATCAAATCGTTTGTTATCTTTAACTAAGGAAATCTCTTAATATCCCATTACAATAACTATGAATTTACCATATTGATAGATTTCGGTGCTTACTGCAGTACAGTTCAACAAGTTATGCTATGGATTAGTGACAAAAGTTTGCTTATTTATATTCAAAACCTAAAATAATCTTTAATATCTTCTTCGCGCATTAAAATATTTACTATGCCAATAACTTAGTATGCATTCATCGTAGTAATGGCTGAATGTTAAACGAATGTAAACATGTTGTCCTAATACAAAACTTTATTAATAGTAGCAATCGAATTATGTGATATTATTGATTTCAATGGGTCAGCTTTGAAAAAATAAACTAATTTGCAACTGCAGTCTAACGTCTACAAGAGCGACCTTCTGGTATCGTGTTGACTTCTTTACGGCAAGTTTGTTTTATTGATTATCGAGATTTCTTGTCTCCGATGTTTTCTAATTCATTTTTATTATAACAACCATCTGTCCATTATACCATTACTCCCAAATAGTAACCGACAGTGTTGCAACTATGAAGAAGGAATAATGTAAGAGTTCAATGCGGGGAAATCAACATTTTTTTTCGCTTGGCTATTTGTGACTTCCTAGCGGGGGTCAAGGACAAGTGGGGTCAAGAACAAGTAGCCAGGCACCAAAAGCTTAGCCGGATAGAAGTTTATAAAGCAACGAAAATGGATTCGTTGTTTGCTTATCTTGCATTTCATTGCAAGATAAGTAAAAATGGCGAAAATGTTCTCTCCTCATGAATGGTATATGGACTTAATTCATATTTCAAAAGGAATACTTATCGAAACTTTTTTCAACAACCACGTCTCCCGTTAGAGCGGTTCAATTAAAACTTTTATGAACTGGGATGGTTCCATCCCAGATGAGATGATTCCTTAATTAAGAAATAATGTTATGAGGCCCTTATCAGAGTAATTTATTGAATGTTTTCGGTATATAGCTTTTTTGGTATGAACATTTTATTCATAAAATTTCAATGAATTTTTATGAATGAACATGGTTAGCTCGAGGAGTACATGGAAAGTGCACTATTTTACAGTGTTGAGCTTGGTTATTCGGGAACAATTTTGTCACTTGGGATACTTCCAAGAAATCACAGATGAACCGACTCATCAAAAACGATTTTTTGCCAATTTCTTTGGCAATATTTAATAACCACACCCATAATTAGGGCGATCTCGTATGAAGATATATAAATTGGTTACTACTTTTTTGTTATTATGGTATATTCCATTCCATTAGCTTCATTACATAGGAACAATATTAGAAAAATTCGGAATAAAGTCCACTTTCCAAAAGTTGGATCTATTCAATGTATGAACAAGTCTTTTCCTACTGGATCAATATATTTCAGTTGTAATAACTGTGGACCATATAAGTATCGTGGACGATGTGCCGACTTATTGCCAGATAAGTGGGTGTTTCGGAAGCACCGTCTTTTTGAACGCTATGTATGCACTTTAACACTTTTTACTACTGATATCTGTAGAACGATCGATTATAAACTTACATTCCTATCGAAACTGAGCGAGAGTGATGATTAGTAGACGCAGCAGTAGTTCGTAGTAGTTCGTGATCGTAGTTTTGAGCAGCACTTTAACACTTTCTCCAATGAAAATTCGGATTTTATATATTTTTCAATCGGCATCTCCGCAATTAGGACTGTTCCTTAAAAATTCGTATAACTCTTTCCTCCATCCATCGTACGACGAATATATTGTTATGTGTAAAAATAAGACAATTTTTTATACCTTTTTGTATTTCAAAAAAAAAAAAAAAGAAATAAAATTTGTTCATCCTAATGTGCCAATGTTTTTCTAATCTTCGAAACATGACCAAATAGTCACTTTTCATTATGGCCCTTAGAAAATCTCTTCAGCCGGCTAAAGAAGTAATGTGAGTTCGGGGAATAGTTAAAAGCTACTAGGTGCTACTTCAGATGAATAAGTTGAATATTTGACAAAATACTCACAAAGAGCAAAGGTTTGTCCGATCTTAAATCCGACCACTTTTCCCAAACGATGCATAATACTCGAATAACATTCATTTTTGACAGTTTGGCTAGGAAGAATTAACTCATAATATTCTATACCACGATAATCGAAAATAACTGTCAGTGTAACATTAATTTTTGAGCGACTGTAACGTGATTTTTTGACCTTGTTTTACCTTTGGCACGATATTTACTTGATTTATCGAGTGTTTTTGATTCATAAGCATAGATACAGTAATGCATTTTATAAAATGCTGATAACTAGAAATCATCTCTTTATAGTTTTTAATGCGAACATTCTTTTTTATAAAAAGGGAGTTTGAAGACCAACATATCCTTTAAATAAATAGGTTAACTGATCAGATTTCTGACGGAACCAGACAAAAGCAGTTCCAGATCCAGAAACGCCCTCTTTACATATAATACATTATACCTATATATCGATTTAACTTAATTTTTCTTAAGAAAATTTAAAATTTTTAGTATTTGTTCGTAACCATGCTTACAAACAAAGCAGTTCCTTAGAAATTTGTATAATTTGTAATGGTTCTTTCTTTCCCCCTTCACCAACGAATATATGCCAAAATTGCCGGGAAACCCCTGATAAACGCCCATTTTCATAGAAGTAGTTTCAATTCTAGTGAGATCATACTTTTGTCTAATGGACCGGTATTGAAACATCTTCTTTTTCTTCTTATGTGGCGACTGGAATAGATAGCCTTATCTATTATACGCCGCCCTTAAAAAATAATTCCGGGCGCTTCGATCTTCTGCGCTTCTTCTTCCATTCGTCACAACAAACTTCGATAATATTTCAAAAACCTGGTCCTTCCAACGAAGTTTTGGTCGCCCTCTTCTGCGCCGTACATCGAGTTCGTTGTCGAAAACTTTTCGTCCCGGAGCATTTGGGTCCATCCGCACAACATGACCCAGCCAACGCAATCGCTGTATATTAGTGCGTTTGACCACGTCGATATCGGTATGTAGCTTATACAGCCCATTGCTTATGCGACGCCGATACTCTCCGCCAACGATGAAGGGCCCATATATTTTTCGGAGTATTTTCCTCTCGAAAACTGCCAGTACTGATTCATCCGCTTGCGTTATAACCCAGGATTCTGCGCCATATAACAAGACAGATAAAACCTAAGTCTGGTATAGTCGGATTTTTGTTTGTCGAGAGAGGGCTTTATCATTGAAACACTTGCTTAGCACGTAGTAAAATCTGTTAGCAAGCAATACTATCCTCTTTATCTCCATGCTGACATCATTCGACGATTCATTTATGTTTACAGCGGAACCGAGGTAGAAGAATTCTTCCACCACGTTCACACAGCGTCCCAAACGAGTAGACTCTTTGTTCGTTGAAACCAATAACTTTGTTTATCACCAGACACATTTTCGCTGCATCCTTCTAGATGCTTGAGAAAATTGCAGTAACATTTCGCAGTTTTCTGCCAATAATGTCAATATCATCTGCATATGCGAATAACATATAGCTTTTATTAAAGATGGTACCAGTCGTGTTAACTGTAGCTTTCCTTGTAATCATCTCCAACAGTATGTTGAAAAGGTTGCACGATAGACTGTCGCCCTGCCTAATTGATATTGATACATACATACATTTAAATTTAATTTGAAATTAATATATCTATCTTCTTTGCTCATTGGGTGAGACCTCTATAATGCTTTCTAGAGACTAATCTGTGAGGTCTCAGATAAGTATTACTAATTGTTACAAACGGAATAACAAGTAGTTCATTTCAAATCTTACACTCAAATTAATTAAAAAAAAAATATTGTTTGAATTTAAAATGTCATATTTTTTGCAGTCTTCAGAAATCATTAGTAAGATTTATTTTAAATAATATTAAAAAAATAACGCGTCACTTCTCTTGATACCCATTATTACATGTTTTCAAAGTATCTGCTAACTGTTATAACGATCGATTATAATCTTACATTGCTATCGGGTTTGACCCAGGCGTGATGGTTGGTAGACGCAGCAATAGTTCGCGTGATAGTAGTTTTAAGCACCTGCCCTTCTTTCAGCGGTGGCGGTCACCTCAATAGGCAATCAAGAAGTCTAATAAAACTGACATTCGGAATCGTGATAAAATTGTAAATTCAGATCAGTGATCCTAAAAATCGAAACCGTGTAAGTGTAATGCAGAAAAAAATACGTCCAAGATTTTTTCACTATAGCTTTATCTAGCTATCGATTAGTCAGTTAGTTGGTGCGTTTTAGTTCTAAATTGTATGTATATTTCCATGACATTTAATTAATATTTTTACTATGATATTTACTGGCTGATTTGTACTTCAATAGATATTTTTGAGTATATTTTTTAAAGTTTTTTGTTTTCAAGAAAAGCTTTAAAAATGTGAATATAATAAAGTGGTAACCGCAGAACCGGCCAAGTACTCGTTTACCGAATATATAGAACTGCACCACTACATTGCTTTAAAATATGTATACATTTTTCACATAGTGTTGGTATTACAAATAATCAACGCTGCCCCAGTACTGTATTTTTGTTACCACCGATAATTTCTTCCTGAGATGTGTAATCTATCTTCAAGTACCCAAATAGGTTACATATCATACTGACAGCTTTTTTTAGAATTGCCAACTTTAACTGTTAAGATTTTAGCAAGCATGGCACCTCCTGAATAAAGGAGTTCTGCTTTGGAATAAAAAACAACCGGTGTCTCCTTTAGCTATTCGCCTGATTAGTTTGCAGCTAAAATCACATAGTTGTTCTTAGATAGCGTTTTATTCAATTTTCTTAATATTAATCTTTGGAAGTCAGAAAAATAACTTTTACAAGTTCTTAGTGTGTTTAGATGGTGGTGATGTTAAAGCCCAGGATGGACGGCCTAGTAATGATAAAAATCAGAAGCTGCGGCATCGCCAAAATTGAACGTGTTTGTGGAAATAGCTGGATAAGAGTGAGAGTTTCGGATTAATTTACTGAAGCAGAATCAGCAGGAGGAAAGCAAAAGTTGGGAGTAGCGAAGCTACCGATACCACTGTGGCAACCTACTGCATTATCACCAACTGCACTTCCATGGCCGGCAGCACCGAAATCACTTATACTCCGGCGTCTCAGATACAAACTGATATAAAGTTACTTGATCAAGTAGCCATATTTCATTCTAACCTAATTATAAACTTACCATGCTGTTGGAAATATAATAACGATTAGTGGCAACACTTGACTATTTTATATCAAAATGTCTATAATTTTAAAACAATTCTACAATGTGTTGTGAAGTTCGTTATATGTGCATCATCTCCGTTTCTCTACATATGTAGGTACAATGTATAAATATGCATACGAGTATATTTCTACAAAATTTATTGTTTATTCATTGACTTTAGTATAACATCTTATCAAAGTGCAAATTTAATTCAGTTCAAAATTTGGATAACTTATTAACATAATTTGGTTTACTGAAGCGAAGGCTAGGGCGACATTAAAACTATAAATTTGAATTAATTTAGTTTGTTTTTTGTTTTTATTAGCTAATTCATTCTATTCATTAACATATGCATGTTGTCTTACCATAGAAGAATGCTACTGTTAAATATAACATAAATCTGTAAGAGTAGCTTGACCTACAGCCAATGCTGGAAAGACCTCTTATTATCGACTATGAATTGTGCTGTCCGCAGAATTGCCAGGCAGGCATGTGTTGGAAATTTTAATGAATTATGTGATTTTTTGCCCCCGATTTTTTATGAGGAATTTCTGATATAATCAATTTTTTTCAAAAACTATTTACAATACAAAATCTTAAAATTTGAAAAGTACAGCTAACGACCTTAAACTATCTCTACCTTAAGGCATGCGCAGCCACCTGTTTAATACCTGTATCTGACATTGATAAGTACGATCCGGTTGCGCTCGATGAAGTTGGAAAGATAAGGTTTCGTGCTCAATAAACTATTCAGATATTGTGATTGCTTGACTCAGTATTGCTTGAGCGCACGTCAAAGATGGATAGCAGCGAACAGAAATTACGCTTTATATTTTACAGTTTTTCTACGATCAAAGCAAACAGCAAGTAAATGTTCATGGTCCTGATATTGTAACAGCCAATCATACACAATTTTGCTTTTGACAATTCCTTTCGGGTAATTTTGATATTAAAGATGGAAAGCCAGTGGAAGGAAGGCCAATTGCCGAAAATGTCTATAGAATAATGGATATCGTCAAGATCACTCATCATGTAAGCACTGTTTTTGTTACCTAGGAGTTATTACCTAGGAGTAGGAACATTGGATACTTGAATAAGTTTGAATACAAGAAGAAGCACTGTATACGGGTGCTACACGAGTTTTATGGGCCAAATTTCCATCTGCGATCGCTGCTATATCGTTACAAAATCGACCTATTTCTGCAGCGGATGGTGATTGGTGATACGAAAACAGTCATAGTCGAATAGCGGAGAACTGGCGCAATCGGTAGCCAAGGGGGTCGGGAAGGTTTTGCTGTGTGTTTCATCTGCTATGAGCTGCTTCATCACTGCCAAACTCTTAATTTGAACCTGTCAAAAATTGGACCATCTGAAAGAAACAATGTGATCAATAGTTAAAGAACTAGACAATGTCAGGCTCCGGAAGTTTGGTTTCTATCCATCCAGCTTACAGTCCGAATCCAGCACCAAATGATCATGTCAATGGCTAATAATTTTGCTGATGAAAAACTAATTTCAAAAGAAGTTTGTAAAAATCAACTTCCCAGTTTTTTTTTTTTTTGCTAATCCGGCCATTGCTTCTATAGGGTAGCGCATAAGTAACGCTAAGATTTGATCAGTGAATACATTTTTTGTTTAAGTCTTTTTTTCGTCTCTTTTCAGAATTGACTCAATAATACTTGGGAAATTTATGATGGAAAGGCTAAGCACAGAACAAAGAACCAAAGTTGTTCAATTTTACTTTGATAGTCAGCATTCGATTATTCAGATCACATCGAAATTTCTTTCATGTTCGAAACGCTCCTAACGCTCCAACAATTTACAGATTGGTTCAGCGTTTTGGGCAACAAGGGGCAGTCTGTGATCTTCCGCGTGATGGAAGACCTTGTGCAGTCCGAAATGAAGTGAACATTGCTCGAGTGCAAGCTAGCATTGAGGAAAACCCCGAAACTTCCACCAGGCGACGTTCTCAGCAGTTAAAGATGTCTAGGCGGTCTTTGCAAAGAATTTTACATATGTTACATATTTTCCCATATAAGATGCAATTGGTTCACTAGTTCAAACCAAATGATGCATATGAACGCATTCAATATAGTCGCCGTTAACGTTACTTATGCGCCACCCTTTATAAGAGAAGGCTAATGAAATGGATTATTTAACAAAACTGTGCATATTTGATCTGAACCGTATCATTCTAATTAAGTCATAAAAAAGTAATGGATTTCTCTTCGCTTACCTTACATATAAATTGTAGGAGTAGCTTTTTGTATCACAGATTTTCAGTATAATCTGTTTCTATTTTGTGATTTCGTGGTGGTTATTTTATGATCGTAGCGATAACGGATAACAACCGATCTGTTTTTCGGTTGCAAAAGTAAAGTTAAATAAAACACACATAAAGCTATGATTTCGATGAAACTTGTATTTCATTATAATGCTTGGACCTTGCCATTATGCACGAAGTACAAAGTCGTTTAAATAATTGCCTCTGAATTGGTTGGAGCAGTGGATCCTTTTGAGGTAATTTTCGGAAAACTATGGCCCAATGACACCTTCAGGAAAAAATTAGCACCAAACAGGCACTTTTTCTGGATGTAACGGATTCTCTGAGCCCCATACGCGACAATTTTGTTTGTTGACGTAACCACCGAGTGAACAAATGAAAACCCACATATGATTTAACTATTTTTACGCGTTCTTCGGTAGTTAAACGATCTATATTCGTGAATGACACAGTTTTCACTAAATAAATGATACTTTTAGATGACAGGTAATAGCTGACAGCCTCGCCAGACCATCAGTTCTGAAACCACTACATGGGTAATCGTATATAATATTACACTTCAAGACTTTTTCCTTTGAGGCTACGTAAAGTCCAAGACTTCCATAAATAAACTTCATTTGAAAGAAATTTTGTTTAAAAAGTAAATGTAAAGAATGGGCCTTTTATGTGATCGTAAAGATTAACCTATCAAATTGAAATTTTTTTTAATTATTTTATTGTGTTTGAAAAAAGTGCCTATAAATGAGTCCCTCCTTATTTATTAGCTACCTGTATCCGTTAAAGTGTATGAAAAGACATTAGTATGCAAATAAATTTATGATTATTTACCATACAGCAACTAGTAATCAACAGCAAACAATATCGAAGAAAAATGTGGTGTATTAGTGAGATAAATATTGAAGAATAACTGAATTTAAGTCCTAATTTCTCTCAATTGGTTTAATATTCATATTGAGCAACGAGCTTAAACTTAACCTGCGCGGCACGATGGAGCTCGAGCCATGTTTCTTCAAGCTACGGTTACCTAGATGATGCTAAAGGTACTTCGTCAAGTAAAGAATAGTAAAAGAAAATTAAAGTTAAATTTAAACCCAAAATTAAACATCAGATTCTTTTCCGTAAGCCAAAACTATAGAAATAGAGAAGCGCATGTGATTAGTAACTGCAAAGAGCTCTATTTTATCACATATTTGGAAGGTAGAAAAGTTTAGTTTACTTATTTTTAAAAGACTAAAGAAGCTTATGTAAATTTCACTATTTACTTCGGTGTATTGGATGGTCTCCAATCCCTGAAATCATTGGCATTTGTAGGCAAATCGCTGATCTCATCTCTGAAATCTATTTTATCTGAATCCTTCTGGTAGGTACGTGCGATACGTGCAAAACTTCAGGATTTTTCCGTAATTTTTCAGGTTATGCACCGCAATGTTAAGTTTATTGCATGCAGTCAATTTTATTAGAGAGATCTTTTGTGGGGAAATGTTTCATCATAGTTTTTACAGAAACCAAATCAATTTGCCACACATTTACTAGGCATCAATTCTTACTTTCTAGTAAATTCCAAATAAAATTCACATCTTCCACAATGAATTTATGCATTATGTCCTCTCAATCTTACATTGACTTAATTTGTCCAGGCTTTACACATATAGGTTGAAAATAAAGCAATAAAAATTGTAGCCAAAAACTATTTCGAAGACAGTCACTGCTATTTCTGGTAAGGACAAAAACCTGCACTTAACCAATTTCAAATCCTTTTTGATATATTTTATGTGATTTATTTTTGGAAATGTTAGTTAGAATAAGCAAAGAACTGCAATGTACAGGGTGGCGCACGAACCATGCTACAAACAATGTCAATGTCAATGGGGACAGCTATTTAGAGATGTGGAACACACAGCCAGACCGCCTGTGACGGAACTCCACGTTCCGCTGGCCTCAAAGATTACCTGACATGATTGCACCAGACTTTTAATATGAGGTTATGTCAAGCAAGAGGTATACAGAAAGATACTATGGAATTTGACTAAATTGAAACAGTCTATTAAAACAATAATTGAGGCGATTTCGACTTCAACTCTTCAGGCCGGCATGAATAGTTTTCTAATCAGGTGTCACATAGGCCTAGAGGTTATTTACGGTGTATCATCTTCAAAACCAATTAGTTATGTAGAATAAAATTAAGTTTCCTAAACAACAATTTAATTTAGAAGAACCTACTAGTGTAGCTTAATTATAAAACTAAATTTTATTATTCAGGGTGTCCGTCGGGAAGGTATACTACTTTGTTTTGCCGCCATTTTTGTAAAAATTAGCCTTTACAGTTCATATTTGGCAGTCGTGAAGTAGAGACGTGGAAAATTTATTATGGAAAAATATTCAACAAACCAACATGTTTTAATCGTTAAATCGTTTATCAAAATCAATCATCCGTTACTGTGGCGATGAGAAAGTTACGTGAAATTTTTGGGAGAAACAACGTGCCAACAAGACGCACTATTTATTGTGTAGTGAATGATTTCGAAGAAAGGGGTTCTGTAGTTGATAGGGCCACGCATGGACCACAACGTACTGCAAGATCGAATAAAACCATTATTGCTGCTCAAGAAAGTGTTAAAACAATCGACGCCGTGCTCAGGAGCTTGATCTTCAAAGAACAACTTTGGCCACAATTTTTCACAAGGATTTGTATTTGTTTCCATTTAAGATACAGTTGACACAAGAGCTTCTTCCACAATACCATTTACGCCCCCGTATATATGCCAATAGGATATTAGAGCTCGCCCATGGCAACCCCGATTTTCATGAAAAAATCATTTTCATTTGAATGAATATGTGAATAAACAGAATAGTCGGTTCTGGGTAATGGAAAAGCCTCAACTTAATCATCAGTCACCTTTGCATCCATTAAAAGTGACAGTCTAGTGTGCAATTTGGTCAAGAGAAATCATTGGATATTACTTCTTTGAAACTGAAAACGGCGTAACGATAACTGTCAATGAGGAGCGATATCGTGATATGATTGAAAACTTTTTAACGCCACAACTGCATGCTTTGGGATTGATTAACAAGACGGTGCCATAACGCATACAGCCAGGATTACAATGGAATTACTGCGAGACCTCTTTCCACAACAAGTTATTTCAAGAAATGGTGATGTTGATTGGCCTCCACGGTCGCCTGATTTGATCGCTCCGGACTTCTTTTTGTGGGGGTATCTGAAGAGCAAGGCTTATGCAAACAAATCAGAAAAGCGTAATGAAATTAATGAAATACCGCGTGAAATGTGCGAGAATGCAATGAAAAATGTACTCAAAAGGTTTCGCATTTGTGAGGCTAACAGAGGTGGACATTCATCTGATATTGTATTTCATACCTAATTGCCGGCATTAAATAAAACATTTATCAATATAAGATCCATTCTCTTTCATTTAATCAAAAATTATAAACAAACAAATTACTATACCTTCCCGACGGACACCCTGTACTTGTCCATATTCACGTTATTGATTTTTGCTTACTTTTATCGAATGAATTAGTTAAACATCATATTATAAATTCGTTAAGTATTCAATTCATGTATTCAATATATGCAATTTGCAAATTTTCACCTTTTTTGATGTATCCTGGACTTGAAAATTTCACTTACAAACCAATTTTTTTTTTTTTTGAAAATTAACAAGGGATGTTATGAGTTAAGAAAGATTTATATTCACAAATACTAAAAATGTAAATATTTTTCAAAAAAAAAAAATTACAATATTGTCTACTTAAGGACAGGGCTATACGAGTATATGCGCAAAATATTTGAATCCTCTTTGCTATGAATATAAAGTAAAATCATGCAAAAATTCTCAAAAATTAAGAAGTTATCTATAGCGCTGGTTATATTTTATTATGTTACGTTGTAAAATGTCAAATTTCAAATTCGAGACTTCACTAGTTTGACTTAAAATATGTAATTAATATTCAACAAAGGGTTTTGAATAAATTTTAAAACAATTAACCAACTGATAGCAAGTGGATCCTACATTTCCAAATGTTTTATGGCACATAATTGATGTACTCACATAATTGATGTACTAAGGAGCACATTCCTTAAATGTAGATATGCCCTTATTCTCAAAACTCCATCGCAAGATCAATCACTAGCGTTAAGTGTCAAGAACGACAAAAGAATACGAACCGATTGACGCATTAAACAATAAAATACTGAATTGCATTTGATGTTCTCGAGTCATCGCGCATAGAATAATTTTCAATGACATTAACTTTGAGTTCAAAAAAGCTTTTAATAATCCCGCTAACTCACAGTTAAAAATTAGCAAACAAATGAAATCAAGTCTGATAATAATCTAATAATTTTTTGTAGAGTTTGAATTGAAGAACAAGTTCTGAGATAACATTTCCTTGTCTTGTTGATTCCAGTAGTAGAAAAGAAAATATGCATCACATCATAATAAAGATATGTTTATTAGAAACAAAACAAAAGAAAAGAAAAAAAATTTCATTAATAGTGGGAAGTTCATTGCCTTCAACTGTTCAAGATGAGTTCGTGCATATGGGATTGACTGCTTCTGGTATTGGCTGAGTATTCAATATTTACTCATCCCAAATTGGGAAACAACTTTACCAAATAAATACTTAAACTTTGCTGGTTTAAATTTGTATGATTTTTTTTTTCAGTTTTAAGAAAATTGATAAAAACAAAGCATCTCTTATAAATAAGCAAATAATTTAAATAAATCGATATCAATATCAATTTGACTCTTCTGGAGTTAGCTAGCTCAAAACAAGCAAACAATTTAATTAAAAAAATGGTAAGCTAAAAAACAGTTAACAATATCCTGTTAGATAGATAATACCGGTGAATATGATCACTTTTCCTTGTGGTTTCATAGAAATTCCTTATTTTGGCTTTGGCATTGAATGCTGCTGCAGTGGCGGAAGTTTCTGTGTCGGGTTACGACTACAGCCCACCAATTCGGGTACCTCAACTTACATATAATCCTCCAACTGCTAAGGTTTATAAACCGATGGCAGCTCCCATCTATCAACCAGCCCCAGCACCTGTTTACCACCCGGCTCCTGCTCCTGTCAAAACATACATTCCTCCCGCACCAGTCTATAAAGCTCCTACACCCATTTACCGTTCAACTCCAGTTTATCGACCACTACCCGCTCCTGTTCACCATTTAGCACGTACCTCAGTTTATCATTCTGCTCCTGTTCCGGTACAAACATACATTCCACCTGCTCCAGTTTTCCATGCAGCTCCCGCTCCAGTTTTCCACTCGGCACCAGTTTCACGACCATCCAACACATACATCCCACCCTCGGTCGATGCCACATCTAGTTTCGGCAATGATGGCTATCGTTATAAAACCGTCCGCCGTCGTGTCTACCGTTTCCGTAATAAGTTATTCTAAGAATATTTAAAACTAGGATTTGTTAGGATACATAAACACAAACATTCGAATGAAAAAATACATATATAAACTATTTTTATTAAACAAATAACTTTTTTTATTTTTTTTTTTTTAATTCTGTATTTATTACAATCTGTCCTTGGACATTCAGTAATATTTACATTGGCCTACATACTACTTATATACTAAAATTTTATTTTTATTCGCAACACTTCCTTGAGTGTCCCTACTGCTATATTCGTCCTGAGTAGCCAGGTCCTGTGGTTCTCCTCCTTAGTCTGGTAAATAATGGTGTTCCGTTCATCAGATTGGACCCCAGCTGATTTGAATGTTGTTGAATACGATTCATGTATCTAGCGGAGTATTTTTGGACTTCTTCCTTAATGAAGAGTGTTTTCAATTCTCTATGCAATTGTTTGTTCGAGAAGTATCTGGGTGTACCGGTAATGGCTCGCAGTACTTTGGATTGAAAGCGTTGCAATATTTGAAGGATGGAGTTTGCTGCAGTCCCTCATAACTGGATTCCATAAGTCCATATGGGTTTTAAGACACATTTATAGGTTTTTAATTTGTTATCTAGGGATAATTTGGATTTGTCATTCAAAAGCCAATTTAAAGATCTTAGTTTGAACTCCAAGGCCAGTCTTTTTGTAAATATATGCTTTCTCCAAGTCAGTGTTCTGTCCAAATAAATGCCTAGATACTTTGCATCATTTGCTTGAGGTATTTCAACATTATTAATAGACACGGGGGGGCAACATCCTCTCCGAAGTGTAAACGTTACCTGAACCGATTTCGTTTCGTTTGACTTTATTCTCCATTTCTGCAGCCATTTGGTTATGGTATCGAGATGTTTTTGCAATTTTCTAAATGCTTGATCCTAGTTGACGCCAGCGGCAAGAACAGCTGTGTCGTCTGCAAACGTTCCGATAAGAGTCCCTTCTTCTGTGGGTAAATCGGAAATGAAAATCAGATATAAGGTAGGACCTGCCCTGAGGTACTCCGCATGCGATTTCAACATGTCCGATATGTCTTCACCGTGTTTAACAAAAAAGGTTCGTTCAGATAAATAAGATTTCAGAAAAATGAAGAAATTCGTGGGTAACATTTTCCTCAATTTGAATAATAAACCTTCTTGCCATACCCTATCAAAGGCTTGTGAAACAAATATGTTTCTTCTATTGGCAAATAGATTGGGCTTTATTTTGTATGTTTGAAATACTCGTAGAAACGATACTTCCACCAATGCATATATTTGGGAATGTAGTTAAAGCTGATACTTCTGTGGTTTTTGCTACTTTTCAAATCCATGATATCTCTGCCACCAGTACTTTTTGAATTCTGACAGAATCTTGAAGAAATGTCTTTCTCTTGAGAAAACGCAACTTTTTGGACAATTTCATTCCATTCCAGCAGTGGATACAATCTTTTGAACGCATTTTAGATATCTGTCCTGTCCTGTCCTGTCCTCTTAGCCAATTAGATCTGTAATAATTATTAAATATACAAAAATTTGTTAAGGGTACCCTTCTGATATCTCTCATGCAAATGACCGATTTAACGCATATTTTTTTTAGCTTCAAATCTTTCAAACGGTTGGACTGATTTCGGTCAAATTTGGCATACATCATGCGTTTATTGAACCAATTTTTCAGAGTGAAAACTACGTCCTCTCGGGTAGCTTCTTTGAAAATTTTCCTAATCTAACTTATATATTTCCAAATTCATAGTGACCGACCGTTGCGCGAAGGTTGGTATATGCGACTATCGTTCCCATGATCGGAGGTTTAACCCCACTTATAGCCACCTATCATTATTTGAGAGGCAGTCACATCGATGTGTTTGACGAATACTTCGAGTAATTGAGTAATCGAGAAGTCTTGTAAATGCTTGTTAAACTGTAAGTCCCGTTGAGTGAGTCTAAAAAGAGAACGCGCATGGGAACACTTTATGTCGGAAGCGAACGTAAAGGATTCCCATCAACATAAAATATTAGTTCATTAATTCATTTGTAATAAAGATACAAAAATTCTAACATTGATGAACTTGATTCGAAATATATGTTTTATCAAACTATTCAGTTAAATAATTTTCTTCTGAGACATTGGTTCATGTTAAGAAAAAATTTGAGAATTTTGAGAGCCGAAGAAAGTAAAATGGACAAAATTATTCCTGCAATGTTGTCATGTCTAAATCCTGATATAAGGGCAAAAGTTATACACCTTCCTGAGAGAAATCTCGAACAACCATTCTCTATTGTTCATTTCAATTAACGTGGCTGTATATTTGGCTTCCGACCAGAGTTTGCTACCAATGGGCATACAATTATCTCTGTATAACCATAATCGTGGGCAAACTTCGAAGAAAATCGTCGTTTATCGAGAAGTTCTACATATATTATGGGAATGTCTGTATGTTGGAAAGTGAGATAAAGAATTCTGAATATAAATTTATACCGTCAGCGGGTTTAGTATGCTACTACTTTCCACTAAACGATTGGATTTTAGAATTTAATATAGTGTTGAACAAAAAAAAAAATTACTATTTTCATTTTTAATGATATCAGTGGCATTTGATTCTGGTATTTCACTAATATTAGCCAATTTTTATAATCGACAGCAATCTACTGCCGGCAATGATTCACTCCCAAATACTTCAGAATTCACTATTCATAACTAATTTATTTTTATACAAATAATTTCTCTGGCATTCTATCCATTGCACTGAAACAAACGCATAGTTGTTATATTGGAAGTCCCAACAAGAACGCAAGATTTAAATGACTGATGCAGCAATTGCATTATTTCTCTGGCTTTATGACATGTGGCGTCGTCTTGTTGAAACCACATGCCCTCCACATTCATTTCTTCAATTCTAGGCACGAAAAAACCGGTTATCATTTCACGATACTGGACACCATTGACTGTTTGCGCTTGACATACCTCATTTTCATAAAAAAAAGGTCCAATCATTCCTCCAGCCCAAAATCCACACCACACAGTGACACGTTGAGGATGCATTTGCTTCTCGTGAATCACTCGAGGATTTTCCTCACCCCAAATGCGACAATTCTGCCTGTTGACAAAGCCATCAAGATGGAAGATGGAGGCCCATCCTCGTCACTGAATATGATTTTATCGGCAAAATCAGCATTTTCATGTTGTCTCTCCAATACCCAATTAACGAACTCCCTTCGCTGTCCATGGTCAGCTCGCTTCAGTTCCTGAGTCAATTGAACTTTGTATGCATGAAGATGCAAATCTTTCGTCAAAATTCGCTGCATAGTGAATTTGGAAACACCAATTTTCTGAGCTCGGTGTCGAATTGAGGTGGATGGAGTTTGAGCGACATCATCACATACAGCTGCAACATTTTCGGTTGATCGACCTGGTCGAAGGCGCGTTGTTATCTTTACATCACTAACAGACCCAGTTTTGGCAAATTTATCCATTAATCTCTTTACAGTTGACTCTTTTGAAGCATTATTGTGACCCCAAATTGATCGCAATTTGCGAACTATAGCCGCAAAACTTTCACCATTTTGGCAAAACAATTTCACAATGAGAATGCGTTGTTCATTCGTGTAGCGCTCCATTTTTACTAACCTCGTACCTTCTACTAGCAAACAATAACAATTGTTCAAATATCAAACAATGACACTTCGAATGGCGCCAAATTTAAATCTTACGTTCTTGTTGTGACACCCTTTATAAGGTATAGCAAAATAAATACGTTATTTTTCCAATAGATGGCTTTAGCAATCCCTATCTCGCACTGTTTAAGTGTTATTCATCTACGCTAGATGGAATTAAGAAGATACAATTTCGTACTCAAAGAACTACTCAGATTGTTTTGTAATTTTTAACTCAGTATTGCTTGAAAGAGCCTTAAAATTGGCCAAAAAAAAAGGAAAATACAATGAATTTTGCAGTTTTTTGAGGTTAAGGCGAAAATGTAAGCCAAACTGCTGAAAATGTGAATATCGTTTATTGTCTTGATATTTTAACAGCCAATCCTGATACCGTGAAGCTCAATCCGTTCCGATAATTTTGATGGCAAACTTGAAACACGTCAATAGTCGAAAATGTCAATAAAACAATGGAAATCATCTATCCGACTATCAGTGTTTACAGGTTTCGATTACTTAAGACCAAAATACTGCACAAAGTACTTTTTGGAACCACTTGAATAAATTGGTATATAAAAACAAGCGTGATTTATGAATAACTCACGAAGAAAACCTAGTGAACTTAGCTTTTATCAATGAGCCGTTGCTGAATTGTAATAGAATCGACCTATTTCCAAAAATTGATAACCATTTAAACTCACTCAAAACAACATACAATTTTACGACAATCCCGAAAGCCGGTTTGAACAGCATTTACTAGACTTGTCGATTTATCGATTACTTGAAGTATTCGTAGACAGATCGAGGTGACAACCGCTCAGCTCAAATAATGATAGGAGGCTGTTTCGAAATGTATCAACTACTTGAAGTGTTCGTTGGACACATCGGTGTGACTACCGCTTAGCTCAAATAATGGTAGGTGGGTGTACAGGTGCTCGAATTTACGATCATTTGAATGACAGTCACGTAACGCATCCGGTATGTTTAATTATATGAAATTGGGAGAAACTATATATTAGCGTATTAGATGTGAATAATTGTTTTTTTTTTTAGAATTTGGTGTATTAGCATTTAGTTAGTTATTAATAATACTATTACTATTCATTTTAAGTCATTTTATTAGAAGTATTCTGAAAGAACGTCCACGGGAAATAGAGAGTCCGCACATGTTGTTAACTTGTCTTTACCGAAAATATTCCTCTTTTGAAGTACTTCCATTCCTTTCGCTGGATGTATTCAAATCTGAATATATCATAATCATAAAGAATGAAAACCCATATCTTTACAATGCTAACGTCAATAACACCCTACTACGAAGCATCAAAATAATTAATAAATCTTTTTCTGTTTTTCTTTTATTTTGCTTTTTACATTTTCAACATTTTAATTTTTTCCCAATATTGCGACCAATTTCGCTGTTCACTTGACAAAAACAAAAATTTACATTCAGCAACCTTTGAAATTTTTGAAAAATCTCTAAAGCATCCTGCAAGTTTTCCTCCCCCACTGATACTTTTGTCATCTATGTTTGTCCACAATCTTCCTATATGTCTGAGGCAATATTTTCCGAATTTTTGCCCTATTTGCTATATTCAAAAAACCTATCATTCTCAACAACACTCTTACGTGGAAGGAATGTTATAGGAATGACAGTTGACCGCGCTTGGAATACGGTGTAAATCGAAATTATACGCTATGCTAAATATTTGTAAAGAAGGACTCCTTCCAATTTGAGAATAACCGACTCGGTATACAATTCCACCTTAGTGCTTCACAACTTCACTTTGTTTGATAAGAAGCAATATACTCGAATAAACCCACATTCTGAAATATGTAAAATCTATCATTTGGTTTCTTTTACACTGTTGGACATTTGAGAAAATTCAATTCGAAATTCTGCAATATTTTCTAAAAGTGTTACGAATATTAAGAACGAGCATCTTATAGAAAGTATATTGAAAAATCCTATCCTATCCTAATCCTATGCATATTAATCTCTCCAGAATGTCCTAATTCATTTTGGATACTTGGCTGACCTTAAATGCCCTTTATAAATAGGAAAAGCCTGCTCAGCGACATATTTTTAATGCAACACATGAGCATATTTTCATAACAGTCATGAGTTTGCAATTAATCAAGATTTCTAAACAATGTTCTAAATGTGGAGATGAAGAAAACAACGTACCAAAATAGTTATACTATCGGATTTTAGAACGCGACCACAGACAAAGCTAGATAAAAATATTAGATAAAAATATTATCATAAAACTGAAAGTATGTACAAATATTTTGCACAATAAACTCTTTGACATTTAAATTCGATGAGCATAAATTGAAAACAAAGTATGTTTTGTTATTAGCATTAAATTAGCATTCAATATTCTAAAATCACAGAGAGAGCCTGAAAATGAAATGCTCATGAGTTCGCTGCCTACATGGACGAGCATGCGAAAGATAACGATGTTTAGATTTATCTTTATGCTAAATTGAGAAACAGCACTAACTAACAAAGAACTAATTAAAAAATTCAATCACAGCCGCAGAACTAAGTAGTCGAAAGATACATTTCTCTATAGTTTTAGGTATGCGTAAATTATCGCGTAACACGGATAGGGAACTTTGGGTATATAAGGAATTTACGCAGCACTAAATGACAATACTTCTGGTTCAGCTGTTCTCGGGTTAGCATCCAAGAAATACAAGCAAACAAAATGGTAAGTTATTGGAAAGAAGCTTGCAGTTCTTGCGGATAGTGATTAGTGCCTGATGCCTCTTGCAGAAATTCTTCCTTTTGACTTTGGCTTTGGTAGCCAGCGTTATGGCTGATGTTTCTGAGTTGGGTTACGATTACAACCCTCCTGCTCAAGTTAGTGAGCCAGAACAGACTTACCTGCCACCTTCTGTTCCCGCTCCTGAATATCATGCAGCTCCTGCTCCCGTTCACCACTCAGCCCCTGCTCCCGTCCATCATGTAGCTCCTGCTCCCGTCCAATATGTAGCT
>JAHXMU010000715.1:72230-99703 GCA_019455685.1 Philornis downsi | reverse complement strand
TTATGTTCCTCCTGCAGTTGGTGGCACTGTTGAATTGGGTGAAAGTGGTTACGTTTACAAAACTGCTCGTCTCACCGTCCGCCGCCGTTAATAAGCGTCTTCCGAACTCTCTAAATTGTTAGGTTATGATATACGAAATGGATGTTAAAGCTATAAATCCAAAATTAATAATACACAAAGTTTTTACATAATTATTATGATCTTTTAGAATTTTTCTCTGTAGAAAATAATGATTACATACTTAGATTGCGGTTAAAATAGATTTTACTATCCACTAAGAGCCGCAAGTAAAAAAAGAGGAGCGTTTCCGTATCCGCTCTTCTTCACATATTCGTCACACCAGACTTCAATAGCGTCTCAGAAACTTGCAATAGAATTTTGGTCGTCTTTCTGCACCGGCCATCGAATTCCCTGTAGAAAATTTTTCGACCTGAAACATTTTCATCTATGTGGACAACATGTCTCAGACGACGCAATTACTGTGTTAGGATGCGCTTAACTACGCCGCTGTTAGTATACAGTTTAATAATTCATACGATGCTATTATTTCTCAATAATGACGTGGGGTTCACACATTTTACAGGTTATTTTTCTCGCGAAATATATTATCCGTTTGTAGAATAAACCAAACTGACAGGCAAAACAATTGCCTTATATATTTTACGATATTTGTTCATGGACAGAGGGCTTTGTTACTAAATCGCTTACTTAGCCGGTAATAGCAAATATTTGCAACGAATAGTTTTCTCATAATTTCTAGGTTGTTCTCAGTCATTACATAAAATACATTACTCCGCAGTAGCGTAAATCATCGAAGCAAATAAATTGGACTTGTTCCGTTTACAGCCAAATCGATTTTTACTGAATCCTCGGTCCTTAAGGAGACTACTACAGAATTTTATGTGCATCAGTGTACGCAACTAGGAGGAGACTTTTGTTGAAGGTTGAGCCTATCGTCTTCAAAGTAGTATCCATTGTTATCATAAATTTTTGCCCAATAAGACTTTCGAAGGCAGTTTTATAGATTCAGCGAAAAGATGTGTAGATCTGTTCTTTAAGTATTCTGCAAGATTTTTGATCGCATTAATGTCTGTTCAGTTACCGATTTGGCAGGTCCAATCAAGACAGATAGAATAGGACTTAGGCTTCTGCACGTCACACTTGGCGATGGATAAAGGATTGATCCCACAATACTTCACCTGGATCACATTTTTTTAGCAGAGCACACATTACACAAATCATTGTGTATACATTTGTTCAGTTAAATCATGGTTAAAAGACGACATATGCTGATTGTATAATTTCGGAAAATATATGGACCCATCATCGTTAACGGACAGTATCAGCGTCGCATGAACAATGAGCTTTATAAGCTATATGTCGACATCGACGTGGTCAAACGCATTAATATACAGCGATTGCGTTGGCTGCGTCATGTTGTGCGGATGAACCCAAATGCTCTGGCACGGAAAGTTTCCGACAACGAATTCGATGTACGGCGCAGAAGAAAGCGACCAAAACTCTGTTGGAAAGACCAGGCTTTTGAAATACTATCGAAACTTGGTGTGACAAATTGGAGGAGAAGCGCGGAAGGTCGAAGCGCTTGGAATTATTTTTTATATAATAGATTAGGATGTCTATTCCAGTCGCCACCTAAGAAGAAGAAGAAGATATGGTGATTAAAAGTTTCTTAACGCTGATCTTAAATTGAAATTAAATAAACGACCTCCTCTGTAAAATGTGCGGAAATACCATTGACGTTGTAATATTCCCCGAATCGCTAAATTTGAGGGTTCCGTTCATTTCTTCTGTCTTGCGTTTTTCGTAATAACCTTTTGAACCATTCGAATTTAGTGTTTTAGGTCTTCCAACAATCACTAGGCTGACCTTAAAGATTTATATTGATTTTGCATCAGTGATTGATTGAAGCCATTTAGAAAAGTCAAGTAGACGCCCACTCACTCTCACTTATAACATTTTCGGAATAGCTTACATTTGAGGGTTTCGTTTCTTTCTTCTCTCTTGTGTTTTTTTTTTTTTGTAATAACTGTTCGACCCATTTGAACTTAGTGTTTTGGGTCTCCCAACAATCACTAGACTGACCTTAAAGATTTGTATCGATTTTGCATTGGTGATTGAGTGATGCCATTTACATTAGTCGAGTAAACGCCCACTCACACTCACTTATAACATTTCCGGAATAGACAAAATTTGACGGTTCCGTTCCTTCTCTCTTGCGTTTTTTTTTTTTTTGTAATAATCGTTCGACCCATTCGAACTTAGTGTTTTCAATCTCCCAACAATCACTAGGCTGACCTTAAAGATTTATATCGATTTTGCATTGGTGATAGATTTATGCCATTTAGATAAGTCGAGTAGACGTTCACTTACTCGATGCATGGAATGCTTTCTTATACTCGTACATTGCAAGTAGTGAGCATCGTAAAGTTAAAATAAAGCTACAATAATCCTCTACAATTTCGATTTACTAAACATGGTTGAAATTTCTGTACTAGCTATTTATTACACAGTATGGTTATTCTGACGGTAATCCCTTCAAGAGAATACTCCTGCAAGCATGTTTACTGAACTAGTGGGGTTTTGAAATAGGAGGGATTTAAGTTGGCAGTCTGTAGCGGCAGTGTTGTTTTGGCGGCGTTTGTTGTATTTTTTCCTTATTATTCAAACTCTGATGCCAGACCACATCACTATTTCAAGTTATATGACTGAGCAGTACTTCAAATGATGAAGCTTTATTATCAAAATGAGCGTTCGTTAGTGCAAACGTTGAGCTCGTTGTGCCCACTTTAGATGACTCTTTAAAGTGGACTCTCCAACGCTTTGTGTCAATACTCGAGAGTACAAGAACCACAAGAATTCGAAATTTGCAGACTTCGGCTTGTCGAATTTTGTGTTGAGACTTGGACCTGTAGCCGTATAAGATTCTACTGGACCAGGATCTCAAAATTAATGACATTAATTTGCTGCTTGGTCTTCGAAGTGCATAAAGGAGGACCACAATTTTGGGTGGGAAATGATCTTCAGCAATGAACCGCATTATCGAGTGAATGGCTATGTTGTCGCTAAGCTCACCAGCAGGCAGTGAATTCGCAAAATGCTACTGTTAGGTGTGGCTTTTGGGATGGCTGCATCACTGGTCCAGACTTTAGCAAAAACAATGTTGGTGGGGCAATCACTGTTAATGTCGGGCATTACGAATCAATGATAATCAAAAAATGGACGATGTGAACCTGTATGGCAAGCGGTTCCAGCAGTGTGGCATGATGTGACTCATAGCAAACATTACAATGTACATTATGCATGAACGATTTGCAGGTATAGATATATCTCGAGGAGGCGACATGAATTGGTCGCCAAAATCGTGAGGTTTGACGGTACCGAGTATTTTTCATTTAGGGTTTTCTGAAGTCACAAAATCCATGTCAATAAGTTGTAATCGGACAATGCCCTCAAAATCAACCCAATCTAGAATATTACTCAAACTCGGTCCAATCTATGCGGAAGAGTCGTTGAAAATTGGACCTCTCGGATGCCATGCCACCATACGAAGCCGCGGCGGACATTCCAACTACATAACAATAAAAAATAAAAAAGGAAATTCATTAATGTCTCACACCAAGCTTTTTTATTCCATTTCTACAACGACCAACCCATACTGTCCTCTATGCATTAATACAATAAAGGGAGATTGAAATGTATTTTATGATTATAGAGCAACTGAATTATGTCGTTACGACTGAAATTGAATTTTGTACTAAGAGATTAAGTATTTATTGCCATGGTATGGCAAATAACTTGTTGCCTTTTCAAAATATGTAGATCATAACAGGGTGCAGAATGTATTGCAATGACAGCCGCTACGTCTAAGCCGAGATGAATGAAGAATCATCTAACTAATAGTATTGCTTGATAACAGATGTTACTATGGGTTAAACAAGCGATTCAATGATGAAGCCCTCTCTCGACAAACAAAATTCCGACTATACCAGACGTTGGTTTTACTTGTCTTGTTATACGGCGTAGAATCCTGGGTTATGACGCAAGTGGATGAATCAGAACTGGCAGCTTCGAGAGGAAAATATTTCGGAAAATATATGGACTCATCATCGTTAACAGAGAGTATTGGCGTCGCATGAACAATGAGCTGAATGAGCAATACGAGGTGTGATCAAAAAATAGCCGTTATTTTCAAATTTCGTGAGTTACGTATGAGTATGTTCGATTTTCGAATTTTTTATTTTTGTTATGTTGGTACACATGTCTGTTATATACCTATATGTTGACAATATCAGCCATTTTGGATTGTGAGTTTGTTTTTGACAGATAAAAACGTTAGTCGTGTTTTGGTGTGCTCTTCGATTTTTTACTATTCGAAAAAATGGATCAAAGAAGCTGTATTATGTTTCGTGTAAAAAATTAAATTAAATGTACAAGGACATTTAAAATGTGGACTGTGGCGTTTGGCGAGTCTACTATGAGCAGAACATAAGTTCAATTGTGGTATAACCGGTTTAAGGAACGTCGAGAAGATGTCAATGACGATGCTCGTCCTGGTCGCCCGAGCACGTCAACAACCGATGAAAACATTGAAGCAGTGAAGAAAATGATTTTGGATAATCGTCGAATCACCATTAGAGAGGTTGCTGATGATGTTGGCATATCGTTCGGCTAATGCCAAGCAATTTCTACGGATGTTTTAGGCATGAAACGTGCGACAGCGAAGTTTGTTCCAAAATTGGTAAATTTTGAGCAAAAACAACGTCGCATGATCATCGCTCAGGAATTGTTGAATGACATCATCGTTGACGATCCAGATTTCTTCAAAAAGGTCATAACTGGTGACGGATCATGGGTGTATGGCTGTGACATTGAAACCGAAGCCCAATCATCCCAATGGAAACGTTCAGAAGTGCTAAGACCGAAAAAAGCACGTCAAGTTCGGTCAAATGTGAAGGTTTTGCTCAATGTTTTCTTCGATTGCAATGGCGTGGTGCATCATGAATTCTTGCTACAACTTCTTACGGTCAATAAGGAATACTACTTTGAAGTTATGCGCCGTTTGCGCGAAGCAATTCGTCAGAAATGCACAGAATTGTAGAAAAACCAATCACGGATTTTGCATTACGATAACGCACCAGCTCACACATCGATGCTTGTGCGTGAGTTTTTGGCCAAAAAACATAATTGCAATCATGCTTTAACCACCGTATTCATCGGACTTGGCCCCCGCTGACTTTTTCCTCTTTCCAAAACTGAAGACACCGATGAAAGGAAAGCGTTTTGCTACGATTGAGGAGATAAAAGAAAAATCGAAACAGGAGCTGTTGGCGATACCAAAAAGCGCGTTTCAAAAGTGTTTCGAGGCATAAGTGTGCGATTGTATGTATTATATCTGAGGGGGATTACTTTGAAGGGGACAAGATAATTATTGATGAATAAGTAAAAACTTTTTGAAAAAATTGAAAATAACGGTTATTTTTTGATCACACCTTGTATGCCGACATCGACGTGGTCAAATGCGCGTTGGCGACGTAGAAGGGGGTGACCAAAACTCCGTTAGAAGAACCAGGCTTCTGAAATACTATCGAAACTTGGCGAACAGGAAGAGGAGCGTAGAAGATCGAAGCGCTTGGAATTATTTTCTACGGGTATAAAAGATAAGGATGTCTATTCCAATTGCCACCTAAGAAGAAGAAGAAGAAGAATAACATTCATCATTTTGGGCAAATATTTGTGTTTTTTTTTTATTTCTTCTTGAAACAGCCAGTAATTTTAAACCTGGTTAAGAGAAGAAATTATCTCCTACTTTCTAAATCTTAAGTGATCTAAAACGAGACATAGTTATCATAAGTCATCAATTCTTTTCGAAATACAGGGTGGCGCAATAAAACGTGCATATTGCATCATCTTTTTTTGCGGGGTAAAAAAGGCGCGGGCGGGGGGGCGCCTACATCGTTGAGTTGGCGGGCTCATGGAGTTTTAGTCGCTATGAATCACTTCGACGGGAAGCGTCGCGCATTTTGCGTGCGCGCATTTTACGAGAACTCTCGTTCATATATTGCTACTAGGCGACTATATTGTGCTGAATATGGACTACGCCGAATTAGTGAAGCTCCGAGTGCTAATTTAATTAAAATATGGTTAAAGCGTTTTGAAGAGACCAGTTCAACATTTTAACCACAAGCAAATGGTCGCCCAAGAACATCTAGGACCAAAGACAATGTTGAGAGAGTTATGGAGTCAGTACGAGGAAATCCACAAATGTCGACTCGCAAGAGATCGTCTGTCTTACAATTATCGTGACGAAGTTTGCAACGAATTTTAACATTGGATAAGACAAGAATTGAAAGGGTCTGACTTCAAAGCAAGGCTCGCTCTAATGAAATGCTTAATCGATTTTCTAATTTTGACAATATCCTTTTCTCTGACGAGGCTCATTTCCTTATGAATGAGTTCGTAAACCGTCAAAATTGTCGTTACTGGAACAGTAAAAATCCCAAAATCAAACACCAGAAAACATTGCATAGTCCTAAAGTGACAGTATAACAGCAATCTGTGGCAGTGGAATAATTGGTTCTTTTTTCTTCGAAAACGCGCGGGGCCAAAACGTGACGGTTAATACGGAACGCTATGTTGAGATGTTGGACGGATTTTTGGCTCAAGAAATTGAAATTTCAAGAATAGTGAATTCCATCTTGGTTCCAACAAGACGGAGCTACCTGTCACACATCAAATGACTCCATGGCTGTGGTGAAGCAGATGTTCCCTGTCAGACTGATTTCGAAAAGAGGTGATATCCCATGGCCCCCACGTAGTCCAGGCTTGACGCCTCTTGACTTTTTTTTTTGGTGGGTATACCTCAAACACAAAGTCTACAGTAATAATCCAAGAAACATCGTTCAGCTCAAGGAGAATATCCGTTGTGAAATGGCAGCCATTACACCGGTATTACTGAAGAAAGTTTTCAATAATTTTCGTTTGCGGTTAGAGGAGTGCCGTCGTAGAGAGGGTCACCATTTAGATGATGTTAGTTTTAAAAAATAAACTCCATTTATTACTCTACAATGCCTTAGATTTATTTTAACCATACCTTTTGTATTTATTTTTTAATCTATTTTTTAAATATGCACGTTCTATTGCGCCACCCTGTAGAACATAGGTTTCAATAAGTGTTGCATTGGCTGCTGTCGACATTGGTTGATATTTTCATATCCTATGTTTATTCGCGCGAAGAAAATAACTCACATAATGGATAGAGGAGTAATCCATTATGTGATCGAGCGTCTCCAGAAAATGACTGTAGAAATCCCACGTTAATTTCTCGTTAACAATTCGAAACAGTGCCACTTATGAGTTTAAAACCAATTGTTTGAATGCAAAACTTACTTAATTAATTGGAAATTGCATACGGATATTTCCGTTATAAGTATTTTATAAAATTAACTTCATTACTATTTTAATCATTTTGTGAATTTATAATATATATACATACATTTATATGTATATATAAACTATTATTGCCAATTAATTAACTACTTGTTAAAAACATTTGCTTAACATTATGTAGGTACCCGTTTATTCTGTCTGGATTAGTCGAATATATCAAGCGTTCTATTAACAATCGCAAACATCCATTATGTGACGGATATTCTGGAATTTTATTTAAACACATTTTAATATGTGAAGAAACGTGTTTAATCAAAGTCATTTCAATTCTTATATGGAGATGTTCGAACTGGTAATGATACTATTTCGTCAACAACACTTCAAGCCAACGAAAACAAAAAAAGAAATCTCATAATTTTCCGCGTTGCGGCCATTGCTCGTACTCGTAGCTAATGAAACCGGTTTTTTACGCACAGGAGAATAAATGTGATACGACTTCTGCCGCATGAGACATTGTTCTTGTCATGTCAATCCAGTTGGTGGCTTGCAAATTCTGTCGTGTAGACACTGTGGCTTCGAAATTTCCACTATTCTACTATCCGGTTTAGGGGATAAAATTCACTAAAATTGTTATTATTTATACTATAAAGGCGGAACGGATGAAACCTAAAGCCGACAACAAACTGGTTATTCTTTTAGCAAAGAAATTGTTAAATTCTACTTTAAGATATTAACATAATATCATACATTTTGTTGTTATTTCGAATGAAACAATTTAATAATAGATAACATATCACAATAGCCTGCAAAGTTGACACGTCAATGGAATTCAGTTTTAAATTCAGCTTATTCTTAAATCTTATATAAATAAGCCTAAATAACATGTTTGTGAATAACTACGATTCCTGTTTTTAATGTCTAAAATCATTTCAATTCAGTCCTTGGGATCAAACATACATAAATACAGCCAATATGGTTAATTATTTTTCACAAATCATCAAGTCATTTTTATCAAAATTTAATATTTAAATCAGCCAGTAGGTGATTAACTTATTAATTAAATAGAAAGTATAACAAAATGGATTATCAAATGGGTTAGAGTCATTAAATTTTTTGTGGTAAACGGTAAACAGCAAATTGTTTTGGCATATTTTAACATGTTTTGGCAAAAATGTATATTAACATGTATTTTAACATTAATATTAATTTGAAAGTTCGATGGCATCACATAGTATTTGCAGTTTCCAAGACTATGGTATTAGATGATTTTTATCAGAGTTTAAAGATCTGATTTGGTATTATTGCTGCCAGCCGATGTGATCACTCGCAATTTCTTGAAATGGAAAATTTGGCAGCTACCGGGCATTGCATAACACCTTGGTTGAATTTTTTTAAATATCATCATTAAATTAACCAAAAAATAACCTTGCAAACAAATTAAGAATCTGCAGTCAAAGAAAGGCAATAATTCTTATGACGATTGTCTTTATTTTTTTTTCGACAGCTCCGTCTCACAGTGCCTCATTTACACTATGCTTCATATGAAAACATTTTATGTCTTGAGAAATTGTAAAGAAGGACACAGATTTCCAAAACATTTAATCTGCGGCCATCCTGTCGCAACGCTAGACATTCCATAGACCATGAGCTTGGAAAGATATCGATGTTTATAATTTTTGCAAAAATATTTCCATTTTACAACAGTATGTCACCGACCGTTTCACTATAGTTAGTACACGTAATTCTCGTTCATTAGTCCTTCGGTTTGCTCCTTATTGTATGCCCAACTATCATTCCCAGAGCGGCGGTCAAATCGATGTGTTGACGAACACTTCGAATGACCAGGTAGTCGACAACTTAAGTAAAAACTTTTCAAACTGACTTTTAGAAACGTCGCTATGCAGTAAATCCCATTTAGTGTGTGAAAATTTTATTAAAATAGAATGACAACAGCGATTTAGAAAAATATGAAAAAATGTAAAAAAAAAAAAAATACTTAAAAAAAATACTAAAAAAAATACCAAAAGTATCGAATGCTTCTGCAGCAAAAGATTTTCGTCCGGTTGCCTTGCTATCAATTATTGACAAAATCTTTGAAAAGATTATTCACACAAGACTTTCAGCATATTTTGGTGAGAACAATTACTTTTATAAATACCAATTTGATTTAAAAAAAGGTTGTGGCACTGAAAAAGCGGTAGTAAATGTTGTTAACTTCATATGTAGTGGTTTGCATAATGATTCAGTTGGTGTTGCAGGTATATTTCTTGATTTTACGAAGGCTTTTGATTTAGTTGATCATGAAATAATGCTGCAGAAATTAGAATTCTATGGAATAGTAGGGAAAGAGCTGGAATTACTTAAAGACTACTTTCAAAATAGGAAACAATTTGTGCAAGTAAACCGTTGTAAAAGTGAAATGGTAAATGTTGAATGTGGAGTACCACAAAGTAACTGTCTAGGGTCGTTATTATTTTCAATGTTTTTTGAATGAAATTTGTAATTTGAACCGTGTTGGTAAAATGTATATGTTTGCAGATGACATTTGCTTATTTTATCCATATAGTTACGATTTGACTTTGAAAATTAACATGGAACGGAATATTGCCCTAAAAGTTGAATATGCTAGATTGAATAAAATTGTTCTGAATCCAAATAAAACTAAATTAATACGGTTTAGACCACATGCCAATGTATTCAATAATCATTTTAATGTTTTAGTTGATGGTAATATAATTGCTGAAACCCATGAAGTTAAATACTTAGGGATTACTTTGCAAAGTAATCTCTCTTGGGATTCACATATAATTGAAATCAAATCAAATCAAAAATAGCACCGGCTATTGGTATATTATACAAAACGAAATTCAAATTGAATGTGGAAACTAAAATATTAATTTATCAAGCCCTTATTCAAAGTCACCTAAATTACATGGCGTTAATATATGGTTACAAAAGGACAAATGTTATGAAATCATTACAAACTATGCAGAATAAAGCACTGAAAATAATTTAAAATTTACCAAATTTTCATTCAACTATATCTTTGTATGTTAATGTTTGTAAATCCATATTGCCTATTTACGGACTTTATAAACAATATCAATTACTCTTGTATGTCTTTAAGAATTTTGGCTATCGTACCATTAGTTTTTCCCAGAACCAATCGTTTATGTATACAAGACATCAACAAAATCTAAGAACATCTAGATTCAGATTAGAAACTACTAAACAACGCATTGAATACATGGGTAGTTTAGAGTACAACAATTTGCCTGCAAATATGAAAAGAATAAATAGAATATCACACTTCAAACGTGAAATAAAAAGTTTCCTTTTATAAAACCTTGAAACGCTTCTTATGCAATTGCGGAATAATCCTAAAGAGTATTTTACGGATTCAAAACATGTATGTTTTAACATAATTTTTTATACGCTACATGTTTTTTTTTGTCTCTTTTTTCACACATAATTATAATTTTAATAATATTTAAATTTGTAATTACTTTGTATATGTTTTTTTGCCAGCTTGCCTCTAACATGCCTTAAGGGCGCTGAGGCCATTTTTTATTCTGATATATATTTGTACATGAATTAATAAATACAATTATAAAAAAAAAAGTGGAATTCGTTTTGTGTACAAATTAAAGCATTACGATCATGTTACATCATATACTGTTGAGTTTTTGGGATGTACATTTGAAAACTTTATCGACCTTAGAACTATTTTGTTTTTCTACAAAAGTATGAAATTTGGCACACCCAAGTACCGAGTTTCCAAATTTGTATTTGGAAGGTCTTCAAGAACCAATATTTTACAACTTCCACTGGCAAGAACGCTAATAATGCAGTGGTCTTTTCGATTTCGTACTATACGATTATGCAATTCAATAATTCCACATGAACACAGAAGATTCTCACTATCATGTTTTGGATTTAAGAAGCTCTTAATATCTTGCTCGTAGAATTATTATACTTCACTACAAATTGTTGATGCTACACATTTTATATCCTGTCTTTCTCCACATTTGTTGTTAATACTGTTAGTACTATTATTATAATAATAATTATTAAAACTTTTTAAAAAAAACTGAATTGTAAAATTTCAAGCATGTGTTGCAAAATGTATGCGGCTTTGGATTGCGGTATGGAAATCTATATATATAAAAATCAATTGCTGTGCGTTAGTCTCGCTAAAGCTTGAGATCGGTTGGACCGATTTGGCTCATTTTGGTCTTAAATTATTGGTAGAGTATTCCGGAAGGTTTAAAAGGTTTTATTTGAAGTGATAGATGACGTTGGAGATGAGATTTTTGCAATTAATTTTTTTTACCACATTAACATTTTGAAGACAAAACAACGTTTGCCGGGTCAGCTAGTAAAATAATAATAATAAAGGTGGAATTTCCAATCGCAAAAATAACTTGACAATATGATGCGACAAATTATTGCAAAACCGCCAAAGTAAAAAAAAATCGCGGAAACATAGATACATATGTGTGTGACTGGGAAATGACACTTTCATATTGGATGACTTCAGTATTCTACCAAAAAAAAAAAAAATAATAATAATAAAAAACTTTAAAAGAAAAATTTGCTAAACTAAAATATGACAATTTTTTTTTGTTTTCGCGACTGAACGCTTTATTTTAGAGATATAATACAATATCTCTGAATTTAACACCTTTTTTTTGTTTCAGCGTTTTTTTTTAAATCGTTTGCTGACAACGCCAATTAAGGAAAATGTGAAGAAATTAGAAAAGTTTCCATATTTTGCGAAAATTACTTAACTTATAGGCATTTCTAAAGGTGTTGCACAAAATGACGTTATTCACATGATGCAATAAACTATTGCAAATTATATAAAAATAAATAGATCGCAAAAAAATAAATATATAACTCAAATATGAAGCATCCAATCGCCAAAATAATAAACTTTCTTAACTTTGTACCAAAAAACGCATCTCTCTTCATAACTAAACGTTTAATTTTCGAGATTTGAAGGTATTTATTTCGAATGTAGCGGTTTTTTTATTTTAGTGATTTTTATCAATCGAAGCCATCATTCTGTGCAAGACTACCAAAAGTATGATTTTTTTTAATGATTCCATGTTCCGTTTTCGAGTTATACTCATATTTAAGTTATAACGATTGCTTTAATCCGACGATTTTGGAAACAGAAATAGCGTGGAATTTTTCCCTTTGCCCCACACTTTGAAAATCCTCAAAAACTGAAATATTTTTCGAGACTGGGCTCTTAGCCCATTAGGCTGGTTGGCAGACCCATTTTTTCTGCATTTATAAACTTCCACATGTATCAATATAAATATAAATACTAAATATAAATACAAAAAAAAAACTCGAATTTTCTCTACAAAATGATGATTTTGTTTGAAAAGGGAACGTTTTTGAAACACATTTTTATTTGGCGGTGGTTCGAGCCATCGTCCATTACAATATGGAAAGAAGGTGTTATGATTGGGTGAAATCGGCAACTTGTCCATACAAAAATTTGAATACTGTCTATCAGTTTCAAATTTTGAAGGATTTAAGATTTATTAAAATTTATTCAATGTATAACTTTTTTCTTTCAGCTTTTATTTAACGTTGGCATCTATTAAAATTTAGAATATAGTTTGGAAATATGTTCACTTTATGTTTTAAAGATAATATCTTTCAAATGGCGTCCATTGTTTGCTTCTATCTGACGTCCATTGTTTGCTTCTACGTGCAAAGCATTTCCCATAACTTTTCTTATATCAATTAGAAAAATCATATCAATCATCATCATACATGATATATGCTAGTTTGAGATAATAACTTCCTTTTTAAAACATCATGACTTGTATAATGTTATTTTTACATATTTTTTCCGTTACATCACTACCAATTAAAATCCATTTTCTATCCTTTTCTTTAACAGATTCCGAGTGAATGGTCCAAAAGTTCATCGTAAAATGGATTTGGCACAATATCCCCCCCGACCCATTGGCAGTCCTGATGATCCCTTGGCTGATCCCTTTGATGATCCTTCTTATAGTTTTAGTTTTCGTACAGCCGATCAGTCGCGTTCAGAGGACAACGATGCAACGGGAAGAGTTAGAGGTATTAGCGAGCGTAGCAATTTAAGATGCATTGAAATTTTAACTTTAATATTAATTCTCGCTCAGGCCTCTATTCCTTTCTGGATGATGAAGGAGAACGTCACAGCGTTCGCTACGCTGCCGGCGCTGGTACAGGTTTCGAAGTATCCAATGCGGCTCCTGACAATCCCGCCAGTGTAGGCTACGCAAATCCCTTGTACAAGGCTCCTCCCGGAACTCGTGGTAAGATGTCGGTGCAACGTGGACCCGATGGTACTTACAAACTAATAGCAGCTGGTCCCGATCATAGACGCGCTGAAAGCAGGACACCTGATGGCTTAGTTCGCGGAACTTATTCATTCCTAGATGACAAAGGCATCCAAAGAACCGTGGAATATATTGCTGGTGCTGGGATCGGCTATCGTGTGGTACAAAATCGTGTTGGTCCGAGTACTCATATAAATCCCTCGGTTGCTGATTTTCGTTTGGGTGATACGACTTTTAGACTGGCCAATGATTTTGGCACAGGAGCGGGAGAAGGTGCTGGCGGCGGCGGCGGCGGTGGTGGTCGCATTAGAGGTGGTGGCAGCCGGATTAAAGGCGGAGGCGGTAATGGCGGAGGTAAAGAATATGCCACTTCAGATACTCGAAAAGTTCCACCAAAGGGTGGTGAGAACAACGGCAACGATGAGACAATACAAGGTGGCGATTATGACGATGAAGGCGATTTCAATGACAATGCTGGCCGTTCGAATAACAAAATGAAATCAGATCGTATGGGAACTGCCAACCGAGGTAGAGGCGGCACGAGGTATCGTGGTGGTGCATCATCATCAGGTGATGATTTGCTTGAACGTGAGCCAATGTCCGAAAGAGAGTCCCCCAAAGTAGGCTTACGCCCAGGCATTAGACCTTCGAGCCATCGCAACTCTATAAACGGCGATAAACGCGGCGGCTCCCGAAACCGGGATCGTAATGGAGGTACTGGTGGCAGTGTCGGAACAGGAGGTAGCGGAGGAGGAGGAGGAGGCTATAGCTATGAATCCCCTTCCAAAACATCTGCCTCCAAAAATAATTATGATCCCAATAACGATGACATTGGCACCTCTTTGCCGCCGCTCATTACAGCTAATCGGAAAATACTGGAAATCGATCGTGAACGTGATTGGGTTGAGCGCCATCGCGATTCGACTGTTATCAAAAATGTTGGCAACTGGTATATAGGTCTGCCGCCGGGACATAGCGTGCGAGCCCATGTCCAAAATATCGATATTTTACCCCTGGGTGGTCGTCGGGTGCCATCACCGTCCGAAGCTTTAAGACAAGATGAACTGGCCGATATGGTCGCATCGCTGGAGAGTGAGAAGTCACCCTACAATAGTTAGTTTTAGCTTGACAATATCAACTATTTAACACACATTGATCTATATAACTTTACATTTTATATTTATGCAAGTAGTATTAATTTAAATACTTAGATGGTAAGTTGAGCATACTGAGAACAGCGAAATAGTTTGTAATGATCATAATAAATGATCCACGATTGATTGATGTATTCCAATAAATCCAGTATAATAAAATATTTGTATGTTTTATTCTCGAGATTAACTACAGGGGGATACAAGATATGCATTCATTTCGATTTGGTATTGAGTTGTTATTTATAACTGCGCTGGCCGTGAAAGTTTGGAGTAGATGTTGAATAACAATTGATTTTATCATCCAGTAAATTGTTCGTATGAAATTAGGTGTGAAATTTTTTTTATTAATTTCAGTTTTTTTTAGTAAATAAATGAATAAACGTTTATTGGTCATCACATTTATTTCGCATGGGAATGTTAAGTTTGAAGCTGTCATATATTTTTGTACAAAATTGAAAAATTTTAATTCGCATATGGCCCTTTATTGTGTGGTTATTAAAACTAAAAAATATATTATTTCAATTGGATCCACAAAGAGTTGTGTACAAAATTTTGACTCGATCAAAAAATTGGAAGGGTACTTCAACACTCCCCAGCCACCCTCTTCCACTTTGAGTGTTGGCAATTTGTTAATGTTATCGAGTTGGGACTAAACCATATATATTTATGGCACAATATCAGGGACTGACCCCGAAAAGAAATTAACTTTAAAAAAAAATGTGAACTCTTGTTTCAGTAATGGTAATATAAATCCAAAATATACAAAATATTTATTTTAGGGATGTGCAATTAATCGGTTAATCAGACTTTAAGTCTAATCAATATCAGAATAAATCAGTTAATCGATTAATCAACAAATATAATTATACAAATATGGAATCAATTTGAATTTCGGATAATCAAGTTCGTATAATTTATTTAAAATGGAAATAGTTAGGGTAAGAAGAAAATTTAGAAGAAATATAAAGGGTGTCCCAACACTCGAGGATTTTCCTCACCCCAAATGCGACAATTCTGATTATTGACGAAGCCATCAAAATGGAAATGGGCCTCGTCACTGAAGATGATTTTATCAGCAAAATCAGCATTTTCATGTAGTCTCTCCAATACCCAATTAAAGAACTTCCTTCGCTGTCCATGGTCAACTGGCTTCAGTTCTTGAGTCAATTGAACTTTGTATGCATGAAGATGCAAATCTTTCCTCAAAATTCGCTGCATAGTGGATTTGAAGACACCAATTTGCTGAGCTCGATGTCGAATTGATGGACCTTTTCGGTCGATCGACCTGGTCGAAGGCGCGTTGTTGTCTTTACATCACTAACAGACCCAGTTTTGGCAAATTTATCCATTAATCTCTTTACAGTTGACTCTGTTGGAGCATTATTGTGACCCCAGATTGTGACTGTGGCCGCAGAACTTTCACCATTTTGGTAAAACATTCGTCGTAGTGCTCCATTTTTACTAACCTCGTACCTTCTACTAGCAAACAATAACAATTGTTCAAATGTCAAACAATGACACTTCGAATGGCGCCAAATGTAAATCTTGCGTTCTTGTTGGGACATCCTTTACAAGACGACGTATGTTTTAAATGAGGCAAAAATGTCTGTAGAAATATTTTGAGTGGATCACAACAAAACATAAAATATTAAATATTAAATGTTCATTTATTCAAAGTCTGGTTATGTTTGATTAATAAATTAATCGTGAGTTTTAAGTAATCAAATTTATAATTAATCGAATAACCGAAAATGTGATTAATCCAAATGTATGATTAATCGGTTAATTGATTAATCTGGTTGTTAGGATAGCCTGATAGATTTATCTAGTTAATCGGGTTGCCTGATTGATTAATCTGGTTAATCGAGTTGCCTGATTAATCTATTAATCGCATATCCGTAGTTTATTCCGATTCCGGCAAAATTAAAATTGTATTAAATTTTATTTCCGTGTCATTGATCCGAAACGAAATTGCAAACAATTTGATTCTAATTCTTACACTCGAAACGAAATTAGAAACAAATTTGATTCAGACACAATTTATGGAATGTTTTGCTTGGATTTCGTTTGAAATTTTTCATTTCAACAAAACAGAGAAAAATTTTGAGCAGTGGTGGAAATTTCAAAATTATTGTAAATTCAGAAAATAAATTTTTTGCAGCATTTTTAGCTTGCGCGGTTTTGCAAAAAAAAAAGAAAACTATTAGGTGCGCTGTTTGCCAATAGATGGCGCCAGCTGTAAGTGCTAGTCGATTCTGTCATAACCTAAACATTATGAGCCAAGCGTGAGTTTCTTTTGACGTCATATTCTTTTGGTTGTGTGAATATGTATGATTTTGTGCCAAATAATCGTCATATACGGGGAGTACTAATTTTCTTTTCTCAATTGAAGAAAAAGGAAGCTGAAGCTCATCAAGAGTTTCAAAACGTTTACGGAGACGCTGCTTTAAGTGAAACAACGTGTCGAGATTCATTCCGTCCCTATAGAGACGGTGACTTTGATATTCACAATGTTCGCGTGAAGGAAGACGAAAAACCTTCGAAGACACTGGATTGATGGCATAACTTGATGGGGATCCGTGTCAAACGCAGGTAGAACTTGCTTCAGTATTAGGAGTTATCTGTCAAGCCATTTACAAGCGATTCCACACGTTGAGAATGATTTCTTATGAGTTGAAACCGAAGGACTTTGAGCGTTGTTTTTTCGTCTGTGAACAACTGCTTCAGCGACAAAAAGGAAGGGGTTTCTTCAACATATTTTAACGGGTCTACATTGTAGCCTCGGCCGAATATTATGCTCTGTATTTGGTGGCACCAGGTCGGTGTTATTTATTATGAGCTGTTAAATAATTCATATTCCTTTCACTAAATAAATAAAAACAAATAACAGGTATTTAACAGCTGACAGCCTTGCAAGACTGGAGTTTTTGAAATCACTAAATACATCATACATTTACAGAATTTTTAATATAATTTTGGAATTTCAGAAAAAAGGAAAATAAGATTTCTATTTTAATAAATATCTACCAGTTTCCAATTTGAAAGTCACCCCCATGTTATTTAAAATTTTCTTGTTCAAAAATTAAAATTTCAATTTAAAAGTTATTTCCGAATTTCGAAGTTTCGCTCACATTTCCAATAGCATACATAGTTAAAAAAAAATAACTTTAGTTTGAAAAGTTCTATAATCAAAGTTTTCTAATTAGAACTACAAAATGTGATTCCCATTTCAGTGTCAGTGTTTTTGATCACTTCAACGTGATCTGTAATCTATTTAAACGTTTGCTTTTATATTTTAATTTTAATTTTAACAAAACATTCTTGAAAATATTCAACAAATTTCAAAACTTTCCGTGACAGTTTTTAGTCAGGCAAAAAGTCGTTCTCTCACTAGTTTTATCCTCCATAATAACCCATTTCTGTGCGTATTTATATCATTATCGGAACTAGTCTAGACGTCGTTGGCCTAAAACTGTGAGCAATCTTAGTTATTGATAATATTTATGTTTTTTAATCAAAATAAAAGGTTTTGGCATAAATGAGTTGTTTTGATTAACAAAGAGTCTGCCATAATGAAATGCTGAGTTCTGCTATTCTTGACAAAAAACGATTCATTGCTAATGGAAAGCTTCGAAGTCATTTGAATCTTGAACAATGTCTTGATAATTATATAGCCGTGCTTATCAAAGTACAGAAATTGCGTCAATTGTGTCATGTTGTTCAAATAGATAAATATGTTTCATCATCAAAGTCTTCGACAATAAAGTCAGAAGAGACTCACCAAAATTCTGTTGGAAGGGGCCATTATGTAATCTTAGAGCCACGAACCGAAGAATTAGCGCAAGTGAGCTAAAATCGATTCGTTTAGTGGCCCATCTAAGTAAAGGTGCCTTCATGTTATGTGGCTGAGACGAAAGGCATGCCGAAAAGTGAGTGTAAAATGGATTGTAGAACAGTGTGAGAAGAAGCCAGATCAAAAATTTCAATTGATTGAATTGATTGAGGGGAAAAACAAGTTTTCTTGTATGAGGGCAGTTCCATTACTAGCCGACCTAACAAAACAGACACAAAAAAGTTGGGGAAAATATTCTTTATTTTTTGAGACAATCTCCTTTCTTGGTTCGATGTACTTTTTTCAGCGATATTCAATTGTTTGTATACCCTATTTATAGTAAGATCTAACAAACTCCTTAAAATAGCCATCAACCGCAGACTCCACCTTTTTACTGTTGACATATATTTTACCACCGAGAAATTTTTTCAAGTTTAGAAATAGAAAATAGCCCGAAGGAGCTACATTTAGCGAATAAGGTGAGTGATGAAGCAATTTGAACTTTAATTCATAAATTTTGGCCATCGCAATAGTGGATGTAGGTTGGAACATTGTTTCTATGGAATAACACTTTCTTTTTCACCAAATGCGGCCTATTTTCCATAATTTCATCACCTAAATGCTGCAAAAAATTAGCATAATATTCGTCATTGATGCTTTTTTCCTTGCTGAAGATAATCAATAAAAATAATCCCATTTGAATCCTCCCATTCCAGTCTACTGCTTTGATTGTTCTTTCCTTTTATCTCAGGTGTAAAGTGTTGGACCCATGTCTCATCTATGGTTATAAATCAACGCAAAATTTGGCTTCATTACGGTGAAACATCGTCAAACATTACTGAAATATCTTCACAATGCTGTTTTTACTCTATTGTTTTTACTCTCTTTTCTTCAAATCTTCGGTCAACATATGATGTATAGCACTTTATGAAACGCCTTTCATTTCGGATAGCTCAAGCATCTTCAGCCGACGATCATGTCTGGCGTGGGAATCTCACAGCTACGATGTTTGTTTTGACAACTTGTACGGCCTCGTCTAAACTCTGCTATCCAATATTTTACAATCCTAAATGAAGGAGCAGACTACTCCAGAGTAGAATCTAGCTCGGTTTTAATATTGTTTGAACTGTGACCTCTCAAATGGAAATATTAAACTACATAACGGTGACCAATTTTGTCCAAGTTTACAAATATACTGAGATCGTTTTAGTTTTTATGGCTGAAATAAAAATACTAAACTACGTGGCGCCTTGAAACTTTAAACATATGTTTTATAAGATTGCCAGTTTTTGCCAAAATAATTGTTTTCAAATTTCTGGCAACATCTATAGGTCAGGTCGGCCATTTTTTGGAACCGGCCTCGTATAAGATATGGAAGAGCTTCTTGTATTCTTAGACTCACTCAATGGGACCTACACAGTTTAAAGATGATTTCGAACACATCAAAGTTTAAGGTGCATTCGTTACACTTGTCGATTTCTCGGCTACTCGTAGTATTCATCAGACACATCGAGCTGACCATCGCACACTGTGGTAATTCACAAATCTTGCTAGAAAACATTTAAAAAAAAAATGTCTGGGAACATTCCTTCTGATCGTTTAATGAGCGTCTCAATACAATTGGTAATTGTAATTCAGTTTTTGTTTGCTTGTTTTTAGCTCTGATTAGGAAAAATTGAGCTTTAAAGTCAGTTGTTGTCATTCAGATATCAAAGAGAAGCGTATTATTTGTATGACTTTGTTCTACGATTAACAAGTCTACGATGATTTTATTGTCATATTTTTTTTATTATTATTAAGCTTTATTTCAAGAAAATATATTACAATTTTGATTTAAATATTTCCATTGTAAGTATTAAAAAAAAATTTTTTGTGAGAAGTTCAGAAAGTGCAAAAAATAAAATATTTCCTTTTATTTCCTTTTAGTAGAGTTAAAGCTATTTATTCCGAATAGTTCCGGTGTAAATCTATATTTTGGTTTATCTTTCAAGTATTCGCTTTAAGGTAAATTAAAAACATCTTGCGCATTTTTGCGACTGCCATGCATTTTTTTCACTATTCCAGTATGACTCTTTCGAGAAAGGACCTTTTTGAAGAATGGATAAAAACTCCCAAAATTCATCGCAAAGCCGCCTTATTGACATTAATAATGTTTAGATATGGTCTTCAAGATATACCAGAAGACATGAAAAGAAATCTTAAGGCAAACATAAATATTATTTGTTTCAAGCTAGCTGAAAATGGATAAAAAGAGGAAGACATCGTGACCGTTTCTTAACATCAAATTCAATTTGGCTTGATGAACCGTATTTATTGCCTAAAAGTGTACAACCGCAAAGTTGTAAAAAAGCTGAGAGAAAACCGAAAAACTTTGATGACTGTAGTGAAGAATCGAAAATAAAAGATCCAAAACCTTTTAGATTCAACTAACCATCGAGAAATTGTTAAAGCTAGTGAGCAAGTGTTTCGCAAAATGGGAAAGCGAGATTCAGCCAGTATTGTGAAAGATCTATCGGAAGACTTCATCCAGTAAAGGTACGGAAGTGAAAAAGATATGCAAAAGATTTAGCTCTGAGCCTTTAGCTGGAGCCTTTCTCCCAAAGAAGCCTTATGTTAATTTTTTACAATCATTTATAAATTTGAGCTCATTTTTTGTTTAACACATAAGTGAGAAGTGAACCCTACGCAATTTATTAATTTTGTCCAGTTAGATTTGTGATCTACCACACTGTGCATCGCTCAAATAATGATAGGTAACTTTATCGGGGTTTGAACCCACATTCTGGCAAATGATAGCATCGTGTACTAACCATCGCGTTACGTCAACTTACACATACTTTTAGGTCTTTTTCATTGGTGCATTGTTGGGCGGATGCCAAAAGGGGCATGGAAAATCATTCAGTTCTTATCACAAATCTCATAGAATTAACGCTCCGTCTTCCGCATAGAAACTATAGAGAAATCGTTGATTTAGAACTAAATTGTACTGACGTTCAATTGAATGATAGATATGAATCTGGAACTACATGTATTCAATTAGGTAATTTATATATGAGGTACCAAAAAAGGGTGTCAAGCAATATAAAGTAAGGTAATGGACAAAAATTTATTTCACCAATTCATGAATTTAGATTTGAATTACAGAAAATCGGTCAATAAGTATGGGAGACTTCAAAAGGAGCGTGTTGATGTGATTGGGGCGTGTTGATATGGTTGAATTATAAGTACCAAGTGAAAGCCTTCTTTTTACTTGCTTGCGATTAATCAAGATGCTACGTAGTTTTTCAAAGTAAATATTATTATATGTAAAGAACAAATAGGAATTTATTTCATTAATAAAATACGTAAATATGTACCCACTCATAGGTACAACTTCGTCCATCGACCGTCGCTCTGGAACTCACATCCGTCCATATTTCGTTGCCTCTCTATAGCAACTTTTTATTCTCTCACTATCTTTATGTAGAGGGATGTAAGACCAACACAAGTTTTAGGAAGTTTTAAAAAGATCTACGAGCCAGTATATAAGTGAGATGGGCATAGCTGAATAAACTTAAAAAGGTCTCTAAGTACCCAAATTTGTTAATACAATGTAGAGTTCAGTCGACTTTGGGGTAAACTTCAAGACACGAAAGTCGTAAAAGGCTTGCGATAGAATAGATTGCACATGTCCAGGAAATGAAAGCCATGGTGTAGTAAAGTATTACAAAAGTACAGGGTGGGCCATATGAGTGTTGGCGATTTAATTCTTCAATTTCTCGGTAACGCGCGGCGCGAGGTGGCGGGGGGATATGTTGTTCGCTGCGCCGCTTCCTGAAAATTTAGTCGCCATGGAGCCGTACACGGGAGTGCAGCGTGCATTTTGTGTCCGAGCGTATTACGAAAACAATAAATCAGTGATTACTGCACGACGTTTGTATCGGCATGAACACGGTTTACACGATTTAAGTGAAGTTCCAAGCGCCAATGTGATACGAAAATGGATCAGAATGTTCGAAACAATCGGCTCAACAGTACCAATTACGGTTCGTGGTCGCCCAGTTTCTGCAAGATCAACCGACATTGTGGAGCGTGTTCGTGTTTCAGTTCAGCGAAATCCGCAACAGTCAACACGTATGAGAAGTCAGTCTTTGGATATCAAAAGAACAACTTTACGACGAATTTTGAAACGTGATTTGCATTTGAAGGCTTATAAGATTCAGAGAGTCCAAGAATTAAAACCCGATGATGCCAATAACTGACTTAACTTTGTCAATTTGATGCTAGAGCGGTTCAACAATTTCAACAACGTGATTTTTAGTGATGAGGCCAATTTTCACCTTAATGGCCATGTGAACAAGCAAAATTGTCGGTTCTGGTCCGAGACTAATCCCCGACGCTTGCATGAACGTCCACTTCACAGCCCTAAGCTTGTCGTGTGGGCTGGGATAACGTCAACCGGTATTATTGGATCATACTTTTTTGAGGACGAAAGAGGGCATGCGATGACGGTTAGAGCGAACAATTATTGCAACATGCTAGCAGACTTTTTGGTGCCAGCTTTGCAAGAACTTCAAGGCAATACATCGAGGATGTGGTTTCACCAGGATGGGGCCACATGTCATACGGCTAGGGTATCCATAGAGCTGCTGAAAAATGTTTTTCCTGGAAAACTCATTTCGAAAAGGGGGGATATTGAATTGCCCCCACGTAGCCCCAATCTCTCTCCATGCGATTATTTTCTATGGGGCTACCTCAAATCGGTAGTCTACGAGAATAATCCGACCAATTTAGAGCAGTTGAAGAGGAACATTATTCAGGAAAGTAACAAAATACCGAAAACAATTTTTCAACGAGTTTTCCAAAATTTGCGACTTCGGTTCCAAGAGTGTCAAGCAGCCGAGGGAAGCCATTTGGACAACATTATTTTTAAGTCTTAAAAATTCCCATGATTCTACTTTTTAAAAATACAAATATATTTTTTTTATGTTTCGTAGTTTTTTTTTTTTTAATTGAATATTTAAACCGCCAACACCCTTATGGCCCACCCTGTATAAAAACGATGGTCACCCAATTAAAATCTGTTTCAGAACTCTTTATTGAGAGAACAATAACATCCTTTTGAAATGTCCATCTCACCGGTTTTAGGTTAAATGTGACAACATACCATCCGGTCGTTTTTCTTAGCCCACTTGGGAGTGACAACTCCCATCACAATACTCAGTGATACCCAATATTGAAAAGATTTGGCCTTTGCGTTAGCTATTTCGCTTACTTCTTTTGATGTTCTTCTTGCAAATATGCATCTATGCTTAATTCTTTTATTTGGGGGGAAAAACCCAAGACCCATCCGTTGCTGTACACTTGCGGGCGGCCTGACTTACAACACTGACAACCCAAAAAAAAGGGCATCGAAAAAATGTTTCTCAACCACTGAACTCTATATGTCATCCGAATCCAATAGATATGTTCAAAATAGTTCACTGCACTTGCAACCTTATTACTACAGTATTACAACAGTGACGCTGGCATCAAATCCGCACACAAAAGTGTCGTATTTCTGCTCTAGAGCAGTCAACGCTCATTAGTCAAAGCCGTTGAAATGGAAGCTCACACGCAGATTAGATGTAGATTCTATCCAACTCAGCTCACGATCAATAGCCCACCAGCTACTGAGTAATATTTACGAGAATGAATGGTAAATGTGGCAGAAATAATTAAACCAATATTGCGGTTGACACCAAAATCAATCACTGGCAATGCTGGCTGCTGCGGGTGTTGCAAAGACGCTGAACTCCATATAAAAATCATGTCGCCGAGCGATAATTCAAATAGTATCGTTTAGCACAACAAGTGCATCGCACATAATTAGTAATACGAAGGAAATCTATTGGTGAAGCATCAACATGCGTATCTCTTACATTGCAACACTGTGGCACTTTGCCGTATTTCTGTCCTGCAGCCAGGCCCAGGGATTGGGAAAGTCTCAGCCAAATTCGTATTATTATCTGAAGCAAAACGGTGGCTACGAATACGCCTTTAACACAGACACGGGCATGCAAAGCGCCCAAACGGCTGATCAGTCCAATGAAGTGACCGGCCACTACATGTACTATGAAAAAGGAGTACCATTCATGGTCAAGTATCGTGCCGGTGTACATGGCTACCAGCCCGAGATTATACCCCCAGAGAAATTGCTCAGCGGCAACTACTTGGAAAGAAATCTTCCGTCATTTAAGACACAGGATACCTCTTCGAACGTCCGAGATTTGAGAACTAATAATTTATTGGAACCGGTGCAAAGCAGTTATCGCCTTACGCAAACCCAACAATTGGCCGCGCCAAAGGTATCCCCATTTAGTATAGGTACAGATACAACACTGAAATTTGTCCAGGATGCTTTACAGACAATGCAGACTCAGCCGATGCATTTATCATTCAATGCGGGCGTGGGCCAAATACAACATCCTGCGGGTCCCTTTGGCACTACCACTATACGGCCTCCCACCGTTCCTCTGCAGCAGCCTGTTACTCGCACTGACGTCCAAGACATCAACAGTTTGGCTCCCTTGGAAGCCCAAATCGAAGAGACCAAGCAACCCTACAGCTTCAACTACAACGGCGATCAATCGTCACGTACGGAAACCGCCGATCAATCGGGCAACGTTATAGGCAGCTATTCCTATTACGATGAGGCTGGCTATCATGATGTCTCTTACAAGGCCGGTGATGAGACGGGATTTGTCATTCTAGGGCGTAATTCGCAAAATCAACGCCAGCAACCGCAATCAACTAGCCGACAGTATTTCCGTCCCAACAGCTTAGAATCGTTTAATCTCAACAGTTACCGTCTCTTACCCGATGCGCGGTTGGCTTCGAATTCTTTGGATGAAAGAAATTTGGGCAAACGTTCGCCACGTTCCAGTGGAGCTGGGGAACGGTATACGGGCAAACGCTCTTTGCGGAAATTTCGCCGATATTCAAAGTGGTAAATATGCGAAAGAGTGAGAGGAGGATGAGACATTCATTGTGACACCAGAAAATTATCTAATAGTTTGCAAATGTATTTATGAATTTATGCAGAGACTTTTTATCACATTGTATACCTGTAGTATTTAAGAAATCGTATTTAAAAGTAGTGAGTATGTATGGATTAGTAATTTAATATCGAAAATAAAGCAAAAATCATCAAGAAGTGTGATTCAAAAAATCGAAAATTGTAGTGTAAACGCATTTTTAAACGGTGCTCCTAAAAGGAGGCAATAGTTTATAGTCAAAAACTAATCGTACTTAAAGATGATACAGTACAGTGTACAGTACTTGGGTTTGGTGCGATAAACACTTTCGAAGCAGTCGGAGAATTTAGATGGGTAAAATCAAGAAATTTGACATTTTCATAAAAAAAGTGTCTTCATAGAACTTTTTCATACAGAAATGTGTCAAAGTTTCATATAGAAAAGTGTTTTCATTGACACTTTTTCAATATAAAAAAAGAGTTCGCATTTAAACATTTCATATAGCAATGTGTTCTCATTAGCACTATTCACAAAAAAAGCATCTTCACTAACACCCTTCACAAAGAAGAAGAAGCCTTTTCGCGTAGAAAAGTACAAATCCGTTGACACTTTTAAAGTATAAAATTGTAGACAATTATTCTTATAGAATTATTATTCATGTAGACAATTATTCTTATATGTAGAAGCTTTCTATTTTGAAAAGTGTTCTCATTGACACTTTTTACGTAGAAAAGAGTCCCCTTTGACACTTTTAGGGTCCTCATTTAAATATTTCAGGTAAAAAAGTGTCCTCAATGACACTGACATTTTGCATAAAGAAAAGTGTTCTTATTCACATATTTCATGTAGAAAAATTTAATTTCATCATTAACACTCATGCTGTGAAAAAGTGTTAATTTCATATAGAAAATAGTTCTCATCGACACTTTTCCAAAATGAAAAAAGCCTTTTTTTACATTTTGCGTCTAGAAGGCTGTCCTCATTAACACGTTCCATATATTAAAGTGTTGTCATTAACACCTAACATTTTTCGTATAAAAAATGCGTTGCCTGCAGTAAAGCCTCCTTATTATCACTTTACGAGTATATATAATTAAGTGTCGTCATTGAGAGTTGTGTTCTAAAAGCGTCATCATTGACAGGTTTCAAATTAAATTATATAAAATTCTTACTAACACTTTTTATATAATTAACGTTTTTCTTATAGACAATTTTCCTCATTTAAACTTTTCCTATAGAAAATGATCCTTACAGTTATTTTTTTCATACAGAAAAATGTTCTCATTAACACCTTTCGTTTGAAAAAGCGTTCTCGTGGACAAGTTTCATGTAGAAAAGGGTTTTCATTGATAACTTTTCAATATAAAAAATTGGCACGTTTCATATTGAAAATTGTCTCGATTAACTCTTTTTGCATAGAAAAGTGTTTTCATTAATATTTTTACATAGGAAAGTGTCCTCATTAATACTTTTTGTGTAGAAAATTATCCTCGTTAGCACTTTTCGCATAGCAAAGTGTTCTCATTAACACTTTTCGCATAGAAAAGTTTTCTCATTAATACTTTTCACATAGGAAAGTGTCCTCATTAATACTTTTCGTGTAGGAAACTATCCTCGTTAGCATTTTTCGCACAGAAAAGTGTTCTCAATAACACTTTTCGCATAGAAAAGTGTTCTCAATAACACTTTTCGCATAGAAAAGTGTTCTCAATAACACTTTTCGCATAGAAAAGTG